>JASVER010000164.1:408116-537953 GCA_030449065.1 Oceanodroma leucorhoa
GGCGGCGGTGGCGGGGCGGGTCCCGCTGCGCGCCCGCGTTGCGCTCCGCGGCGGCGCAGGGGCGGAGCGGCGGGGCTCCGGGCGGAGGGGGCGTGCCGCGGCCGCGCCCTCCCCGCCGTGGGGTGCGGAGCGGCGCGGAGCGGTGCGGAGCGGTACCGCCCCGACGGGGCGCCCCGAGGCCGGAGCATCCCCGGTGGGACCGAGGCATCCCCGCGCTGCGGGGGCGGGGGAGAGGCCAAAAAGCCATCGGTCCCCTTCCCCCTGGTCTGCCCAGCGCCCTCCCGCCCTGCCCGCCCGCGGTCTCCCTCCTTTCCCTAAGGCAGGAGCCATTTTCTTCACTTTTGACAAGTTGCGGGGGCCGGGGGCCGGCGGGGAGGGGCTCGCAGCCTCCTGGGAGCGGCGCGGGAAAGCGATGGGAGATGGCTCAGCATCCCCCCCCCCCCGGGACTGGGGTGCCGCAGGCCACGGGCTAAAGCAACGCGGGCGGTGGGGAAGCCCTTGCAGGGGCATCCTGCCCGTAGGCGGAGGCTGTYCTCCATCCCCGGGAACATCCAGCCGCTGTGGGACAGAAAGGGACAAGCGCCCGGGTCTCAGGCCTCCGCTGACCTGCCGTTGTATTCTGCGCTACCCGGGAGCGATGCTGAGGAGCTGTCGGTTGTTGGGTTTTCTGCAGCTTCTCCCGGTGTTCTGCAGAGCAGTTGCTGCAGCTGGCGAGCGCCGGTGCTGCTCCGCTTGGTTGTTGTCACTCTTTGTTTCCAAATGCAGCAGAACTGGCAGCAGCAGCCATGGCCCCTGGCGCGTCCCCTTTGCGGGCCACCTCTGCCTCTCCCCCGTGCAGAGCTGTGCTTGCTGGGGCAGCCGCGGCCGAGCACGGCTCCTGGGCAGGCCGCGACGGTSGGACGTGCTTTCCTCGGTGACAGGGCGGCTTCACAGCCCGCCTGCTCTGCGCCGTGTAAGGTGGTCACCTTGCTCTTTCAGCACCCTGGGGAGTTCTCCTTCCCTGCCGCACSGGGCTAATCCCCCGGTGCAGATAACCCCTCACCGCCGCCGATGCAGGAACGCCTGCCCTGGGGACGGGCCAGACTCTCCCGCTCTCGCCATCTCCAGAGCGGGAGCTGAAATTTGGCCCAGAAAAGTTTTGCTCCACCAACATTTTTGTACTGTCTGAAGCAGGTATCCGCTAGTTTGATTTCAGCAGTGAAATGGGGAGGGGTCTTCAATGTTAGCATCTCCCCGTCCGCCGCAGCCGGCCAGAGAGCACCCGCAGCCTCCAGCCTTCTGGCACGGCAGCAGCCCGAGTCCTGCCTGCGGCACCCTTGGGGTTACCTGCCTCCAGCAGGGAATGGCCATGAAATGAAATACTCTTTTAGCAGAAACACATCAAAGAAGAGAAGAAACCTTTGCTGTTGTAACCCGTTGCACATAAAACCGGTGCCAGCCGAATGCAGGTACACATCGGGTGCTGGGCACATCGGGTGCTGGGCACATCATCGGGTGCTGTGCACATCGGGTGCTGGGCACGCCGGAGCAGGCAAACTGCAGCCTGCACAGGAGCGATGGGTACGGCAGGGACAGCTTCTGCTAGGCAGGTGATGGAAATTTGTCTCCCAGGAGATCCGCTGTAGCACGAGATATGGGGTTTTTTGTTGTAACGGGGAGTTATTTTCCCTTCCTGTATTTTCCTGATAAACATCTCCAAGATTTTGCAGGGCAAAAAGGCTTGCGACTGGAAAAACCCTGGAAGAGTCTAGTCCTTACCTACAAAATACAGACAGTATTTCTCCCCAGTAAAGAGAAGTGTGGAGTGGGAGAACCGCACGGCTGTGCCGTGGGGGAGTTGCAGAAGGATGGGGCAGGTGGGAACCTTCTCCGAGGGGCAAAAACCCCASAAGCCAGGGCCCGGGAAGGGGATGGCCGGGGCACGGTGTGGGAGGGAGGTTCAGCTCCAGGCTGGGCTTTGTTTCCCGCTTGATGTTACCGCAGTTCCCACCTGTGTCACCAGCCTGTCCCCYTACAGACACCCTCCCTAAATTCCTGTCTTTTTAGCAGCATGCGTTGGAGCTCTTCCTGCGCCTCCTGCGCGTGTGGCCTTGGCACTGGCGGAATTAGGAGTACAGGGGGTTTTCTCTTCTGGCTTCAGCCTTGTCTGTGACTAATCATTGAAATGGGCTACCGGGTTGGTTTTGTCSATGCAGAGGTGGGACCGCTCGGGGGAGATGCTGCAGAGGTGGCAGCCGGCGCGGGGCCCCGGGTGCGCAGTGGGAGGTGGGACCCAGCCCRCCCCTGCCCGTGGCAGCGCGGGGGGAGCAGCTCTGCTTCAGAAGCCTGGGSCTGCGGCGTGGGACCTGCTTATCCCTCCCCGCAGAGACGTAGCCCAGGAGCAGCGAGGCAGCGACAGTTTCCGAATGTACCTGTGACTCCAGCCATCCCAGTGCCTTTCCCTGGGCGCTCCTCAMAGAGAGAAAAAATGCGGAGACTCTCAAATGGCTGGGGACGGCTCGCGGCGCGCTTTGCTCCGCGAGACGGCGGGAGTTGCTCTCCGCGCCTCCCGGCGTTGCTGTTGTCGGCACAGCGAGCCACTCTGGGTAGCCACGTCCAAACAAGCAAGAGCCGATTGACTGTAGTCTCCTATTTTTGCAAAGCTTCGCCGCGTGCCAGCGGCCGCTGCACGGCCCGGTGCTGCGGGGCGAAGCGGCCGCGTGGGCAGTGACWCCTCCTCCGGGACCGGGCGATGGCCAGCGAAGCAGCACCTGGTCGGGCCGGGCTGCCCCGACCCCCTGCGGGGGCACGCGGGGCTGTGGGGGAGAAGCCCGGTGCTGCTGTTACCCGGTTATCGCTGTGGGTGTGTTATTGCTCCTCTTTGTGGATGACGCTGAAGCGGTTGAACACCATACAAAGAGCATCAGGGATCCCGAATCGCTGCTGAACTTAAACCCCTGATTCCCTTAGTCTTACACGAGTTTCACGGTGCTTTCGCTTCCGCTAGCTCCAGTGGAGATGTGCCAAACCAGGGCAAATAMAGAGCAGGCCAAAACAGTCACTTTCTGAAAAAATGTGGATCCCGGGTATATCCCTAAATGCCGCTTAATGCAAAACTGAAGTTGATGAGTTGAACAAGTCCATAGCCTGGGCTTCACCATGTGCACATACATGTATTTTCACTGGCACGCACATATAAATAACCCCCCTCCATACTGATTTCTATTAATTTGTAGACCTGGCTAAGGAAAGTTTTAAAATAATGAAATTCCTTCAACAAATTTTATAGGAAGGCTGGATGCATTCCTTAAGGGGCCTCTGCAGGTTTGGGCTCACTAGTGTCTGTTGGAGTCACAGTAGCTGGGAAGACTGTGGTAAATCAGAGCACATGCTTAAGACTAATAACCCTGAAATAAAGTTATTTTTTCTTCTCATTTTTAAAAAGTCTGTTATATATAGAGAAGGAACAGTTATTAAGGACACAATTTCTTATATTTAATAAATGAGGGTGCCACACAGCTTTGAAAGTTTTCCCTGTAGGAGTCCCAATGTATTTTTTTTTTCCTTCTGGTTCTACKAAGTCCTCTCAAGTGCTACTTTCTGTATGYCCAGACAACRACAATCTCCGTTTCTGGAAGCTTTMATTTTARGATTGAGAAGAGCAGATGAGTCAYGGGCTGTTGTGGTATAGATGGATGCTGATYTTTAGGTCMCCTYTTAAGCAGGYCRCGGCGGATGGTAACTAAAARTRCAGTTGGGTGCTGYGAGGTGGTAGCGGTGGTTCCAGGTTGGGCGTGTAAGGGACCTGTCAGTGCAGTATCTGGCAAAAAGCATCAATAACTTCAGAAAAAACATAAACTATCAATAACGGATCTTCTTCTTGGGAGTCTTGGGAGAAAAAGCAGAGCTGGGGGAGACAGGACGGGATGGGACAGGGTGGGACGGGCAGGAGCATCCCTGCCTGGCTCAGGAGTCGGCGCGTCGCTGCACCGCCACCGCCGCTCCCGACCTTCCCGTGAAAGGGACGGCAGACGTGTGCGGCTGGGGGGCAGCAAGTGCTTACCCATTTTCTGGCGTTTTGAAGAAAAAGGCCCTGAGGTCTCTCTGTCCATGGAAAAAACCGGCGGGCAGAGCGATGGGGCCGTGGCATGGGGRATAGTCAGAAGGAGGAGCAGGTCTCGGGAACAGAATTTATGTGAACGGTCCTTTGCACTCTCCTGACTGTCGCAGAATTTAGGAGGCTCTGTAGAGGTGTGAAAAAGTACGACTGAGATGGAAACCCAAAAAGCAGCCTACTACYGGGCTCGATCCCAAGCTTGCCTTGCCCTCCTCCCTCCGAAGAGCCCGCTGCCACCCGGTACCACCCTCACTCCCATCCCCAGCGTGCCGTTGGGTTTTGGCATTATCAAGGAGATTATTGCAAAAGCTCTTGCATCAGGAGGACGCCGAGAACCGTGTCGACACTTTGTGAGCTTTCCTCTCTCGCCGCGAGCTCTGACGGCAGGCTGCGGGTGTGACGACCTCGTGAGTTACGTGAGGCTTTGGCAAGGGCTGACGTTAAAAATGGGTTGCAAGTGGAGAGAAGGAGCGAGGGGCGATCGGTGCTGAGGGGCGGGGGAACTSGCTGGCCTAACTTTGGATATCTGCATCCCTGCGGCCTGTAGTAGGTCAAAAAATTGAAATTACATCGGATCAGGTAAGGGGAAAGGTTAACTTTGCTGAAGTGTATGACATCAGCAGGTTATAACGTCAGAAGTTATAACCCTTGTTCAAAATGGAACAACTCATTTCTTCTCCTTAATAGKGAAATTATTTAATCTATATTATCTGGAAGCACTTTAGAAACCTGTTATAAAATATAACAACCAGGCATCTTAAACTGCCCATCTTCCCTCCCGGGAGAATTAGAACGTCTCCGCGGGACCCTGGAGGATGGTGCTCCCGGACTCACCCCCCGCCCTCTCCAAGGCGTTTGCTGCCCGGGGGCTGCAGCCAGGACACGGCGGGGGGGGGGGGGACAGCCAACAGCCGCTCCCCGCGGGAATTACCACCTCCCCCGCGCCCTGGGTCACTGCCCAGGTTATTTTTGCCACGAGCAGCTGAACCTCCACCCAGCTTGAGATTCGTTAGGAGAGGAGGCACGGTGCCTGGGGGGCTTGGGGGTTTTGGGGGATTTGGGGGGCTCAGCGGGGTTCGGGGGACTCACGGCTGCACCCCCCCGGCAGAAGGGGCTGCAGAGGCTGCTACGGGGGGGGGGGCAAAGCCCCACTCAGGCTGGCTCGCAGCCACCCCAAAAAGTCAGGCCAGAACAGTGCCGAGGTGAGCCCGGGCACTTACTCATTTCCTGACGTTGCAATCGCTTTCAGATTATATTTTTTCTAAATATTAATATTGCAGGCAACGCGCGGGGGCCGCTGGGACGTGCAGCGCTGGCCGTGGGGGTCAGGGCTGTGGTCCCAAGAGTCACCAACTCTCTCACTCCCGTTCTGTTTTCCTCCGAACCGCGTACCTGTCTCCCAAGATCTGTTGTTCAGGTGGCTTGTAAAAGCCTTCACTGCCATTTAAATTCCGCCCTGGAGAAGGCTGAGCTCTCTAGGTCGATCCAGCAAAAAGTCTTTAAATGTCTGCTTCAAACCTAATTACAGCTGTCTCTCAAATCCATAATTTCATCTAAATTTGCCACAATTCATGCATGACTTGCCCAGTCAGAGCCGCCTGCATGAAGAGCAGATGAAGGTCGTTCCTAACTCCGCTGCTAACATGGGGAAATTAGAATTGCTTTGATGCGGAGGCTTCCCACTAGTGTTTTCTGTCAGTGCTGGCAAAGTTGTTGGCTATTACATTTTTGCTGTACCTCTCATCAAAGCACGCACACGGCGCTTTCCGCCGAGCRCAGAGGGAAGAAAATTCGACTTCCCTCCTTTGCTGCAGTGGGCTGCACTCTGCAGCAAGCGTGTGTCAAAACTACATTGCAGATACTGCAGCAGTAACAAATACTCACCATGTGCTCCATTATATTTTCACAGAAACAGTCTGTGTTTATTCCCTGTTTCATATCCTTCCGACCTTTAAGATATTTGAATTCTTTCTACCTCTAAAATTAAAATATACGCCGTGTAGGCGAGGTGCTGGGGAGGGAGAGCTGCCAGCAGGCGCTCRCACCGAGACCCCCGGCAGCAGCTGCCCCCGCCGCGGACGGGCTTCCAGCCCCGAAATGCTGCGGATCCCAACAGGCGAGATAAAATTAGTGATAAATAATAATCCTGTGCMAGATACGGACTGAGGTGGCAATAGGAGGGGAGGCGGTGCCAGCCGTCCGGAGGACGCGGCGCGGGGGCTCCCAGAGCCTGCGGCACGCTCCGCTTCGGGGTGCCGGGGGTTTGGTGCCGCTCACAAGCGGGGACGTGGCGACGCGCAGCCACACGCTGGTGTGCGAAATAGCACGTGCGCACGCGTGGGGCAGGAGGATTCGTAAAGCTGCACTGAAAGGACTGCCGCGAAGGAGGACTCGGTGGTAAGACCACCACAAGTTGCAGAATACGTCCAAGGGCAAATATTTCTTTGTAGACGTGAGCAACACAAACCATCTACCAGGTGATCCAGTTTACTGCTCCATAAAGGTTCACTGCTACGATCACTCTGGCTTTAAATGTCCTGGGAAACTGCAATTTTCACACTCAGGACTCTGTTCATAACATACCTTTCATCATTTTTTAAAAAACACATATTTTCCTGACATCCTCTTACTATTCGCAGCTATCAAAAACGCTCTAAATCATTTCTGGGATTCTGGGTATCTGGTCACTCACCCTACTGTTCCATCTGTAGATGGTTTCTGAGTAGTTGCTGTGGAGGGGTTCCCCTTCCCCGCAGGGCACCGCACTTCCAGGGACCCTCCGCGGGCCGGGGGGACAGGAGCCGGCAGCAGAAGGCAGCTGCAGCCTGGCAGGGCTCCCAAAGCAGCGTCACTGGGATATCGCAAAAAATTATGCAACCATTCATGTTCTGGTTTATTACTTTCTTATTATGATCATTTTTGCAGCAGGAATGATATTTGTGGCAATCAAATGTATACACAGTAAATGGCTTTGCAGTTACCAAAACCCTGAGCCTTCTTTTGGCATTTAATCAACCATAAAACAATTGATTTTTTGCACATATTTAATACCATATCCCTTATATAAGTATATTAAAAACAACAATAGATGATGGTGGCACGAGTCTTTAGGGACAACCTGTTAGCAGAAATACCAACTCTTCACGGCACCGTGCTCTCCCTTGGCCAAGCACATTTATGTCCCCAAGGGATTTCAATGGATTTATCTGCTGGATGCTCAAGAAAGGAGAAGAATTAACAAACGCTGATCATTAGACCTGGATGGAGGGCAATACGCTGCCTGCTGCAAATCCCAATGAAGTGAATTAACTTTCCATGACCTTCGGTGGATCAGGCCCCAAAGCTGTCGTCCAAAAACCGTTCATCTCGATATTTTTGACAAGGGAAGATGAGGCGGGCGGGATGTGGCCGGTACTATCCCGGCACTGCTGYGGGGAGCGCGGGGGCCGGGGCAGCCGGAGGGATGGGCTGCGCTCCCGACTCCACAGGACTTGCAAAAGCGGTTTCCCAAATCGGATGCTCAGGMCAGTATTCCAGGAGATTTGGATACTCCTGGAAACGTGTTTTAGCAGAAGCTGTAAGAGATTTCTTCCCAAAGGGACGCTGGGTGGAGGCAGATTGCCCAGGGAAGGAGGGCGGCCGGCGGGTGCCCCCGAATCGCCCCTGCTCCTGCTTCCCAACGCTCTGCATCCACGCTTTCCTTCCTCATCGGCCCACCCGTAGCTGCACTAGGAACGTCCCATCACTCATTTCGCCAGGTTTTACCTGCCAGCTCCGGGAGGACACCATGAGCTAACGACACCGACGAGGGCACAGATTTTATTGATTTTTTTTTTTAAAACTCTACTGGAAGATTTGAAGGTTGGTGGGGGCAGCTCTTGGCACCGACAGCCCCCCGGCCCGCCGGCACAGGGCTGACCGCGTCCGCAGCCCGCCCGGGCCAGCTCCCCCGAGACCAGCGGCCACGTTCCCATGGAGTTTAAYGTGCGTTAGATCGGAAATTGAGTAAACTTTCTTTTTTTTTGGTCTAATACCCTCATAGCATTTAAAAATAGAGCTGTTACTAAGCAATGGCAGCAAGTAGAAAGCAAAGCCTATTGAGGATTGTTTCTGTGAACAGGTATTTTTCCCAGCCTAAGTACTGTAAACATTGTGGGTTGACAAATTATGAATCAGAGCCCTCCCTCCCCAGCCTGCTGCCGCTCTCCCATTATCCCCGAGAACAATAGCAGCAACCATCAGGAGCTGCTTATTTTCACTCTGGCTTTGAACACCTTGGTTTGCAGGTCAGATTTTCAAGCCTTTCCACTCATTTCAACATATTTCTAAAAAGAAAAAAAAAAAAAGAAAAAAGTGAGATGACATTACCACGTAGTGGTGTAACCACGGGGGGCAAGAGCTGTGAGAAACATCCACGGTCCTCAGGTCTGAACGCAAAGCACAGCCCTGAGCCGCCACCTCTGTGCGCCCATCGTCTGCCGCCTGCCGCAGTCCCCATCCGACGCGGGTGTCGGGGAGGGCTGCGGGACCCTCAGCACCCAATGTGGTGGGACCCTCAGCACCCAATGCGGTGGGACCCTCAGCACCCAATGCAGTGGGACCCTCAGCACCCAATGCAGTGGGACCCTCAGCACCCAATGCGGCGGGACCCTCAGCACCCAATGCAGTGGGACCCTCAGCACCCAATGCGGCGGGACCCTCAGCACCCACAGCCTGACCTGCTCTGCGCCATCCCCTTTGCTGTTCAGGAGAGCACACATGGCATTTTCTCACTGCGGCTGCAGAATGGGCAACAAAAATGCAGCTTTTTCAGCCCAGTTGTTTCCGTGTATGAAATCAGTCTAAATYTCCATCATTCAGATGGTGCCATTGAATAAGAAAAATAAGGAGAAAAGGGAAAAATCATCGTAAGACAAGAGCTGGTGGAAAGACACAGGTGCCTGCAACTGAGTGAATTTTGGGAATGATCCCTCGCCGCTCTCCTGGAGGCCCCGGGCTCCTCGGTGGCCCCGGCTGCAGTGGGAATGGGGAAGAGAAACGGGACGCGAGCCCCAGTGTCAGCACAGCTCTGGTCGAAYGCTGGCGCCTCGGTGACATTTCCCTTCCTATGTAACGTTGCAGTCAAGTGTATTTAATGACTAACGGTGATTGCTAAATAAAGCAGGAGCATTCAGGTTGTATCTGAATAGAAAAAGCCCAACCCAACATACTGAAATTAGAATTTTAAACAAAATCTTCATAATTACTGTGGTCAGCAAAGTGACTTGCTGTGAGAAGTAGGAAAATCCTTAACAGCATGCCTGTGAGCTGTCTACATGGGACCACTGCCCGTGGAAGCAGGAGTTACGTGTGTTTCGGCATCACACAACTCCCACCCCGGTGGGCTTCCCGCAGCCGTGCCCACGTTGCTGCCGGCTGTTCCGACACCCATTTAAAAATTCAGCACGGTTGTATCACTTTTCTGAAATACAGTTATACCAGGATTTCTCCCGACACTGAAACTTTCTGCGTATTACAAATACTATTTTAATGCAACATGAACTGCTGTAGGAACTGCTTCGAAATGAAAACGCGTGAACTCCGGCGTTGAGGTTGAACTGTGAGCAGAGTGCCTGTCCTGGACGGGGGCTTTAAAGCCCTTCAAGAGCTCCCCAGCATCGCACCGCCGCTGGGAGCTGCGATTCCGTCTGGCAGCGTCCCCGTGCTGGAATTGCATTTGTGCTTTTACAGGCATTCGAAGGTGGCGAGCATTTTTATCCAGCTTTTGCAGTTTTCACGCTTATTTACTGCTAAAGGCTCTTTGATGCGAATTCATCAATACCTGCGCGCAAATTGGACGCAGCCGCCCCCATTTCCTCGAAAGGAGAATGGCAGATTAAACAAACTGAAGACCCGTCRTTACTACGCCGTTAAACAACCTCTTCGCGGCACTGAACCACGGATGGTACCTGCGCTGGGAGAGGGATCGTGRGCGAGGGGGTGCCTGTGCCGTGGGGCCGGGCCGGGCTCGTTTGGCACCGGACGCCGGGTGCTCGGGGTGTCCCTGTGCCCGGGGCCGCCGCGACTCAGCCGGCGGGGACGTGCCTCGCGCACCGGCTGCGCCCACGTCGAGGATGCGGCACGACTTTCGGGATACGCCGGCTAGCAGCCCTGGCCTTGGAGGCTGTGGCAGAGAAATAACCTCTTCCCTGTTCCCAAGGATGGGAAAAATGGATGGTTCCGGACGGTCGGGTGGCACGGGCACCGCTGGCACCGCTTCACCTGCAGAGAGCAACCCCGCGGGGCTGGGCCCGGCCAGCTCAGCACGCGGGGAGGGCAGGGGGGCTCCCCGTGCGGGGCTGGGGCCGGCAGCTCCTCCGTGCCGGGTGGGATGAGCAGCAGGGTGAGGCAGAACTCGATTTGCTCACAGTGCTGAACAAAGCATTAAAAGCTTGGTGAGATGTCCAGGTTTTAAAAAATTAGTTAGTTATTTTATTTCTTACAGCGGGGAAAAATTGTAAGATTCATTATTGCATACACTAATTACTTTGGTTAAGTGTCAGACCCGCACACTGTAATGCTATGTTTTCATATATTAAAGACATTAATTGCCAGGAAACAGTATGCCATGACTAATTCATTTTTTTTAAAAAAAAGAAGAAGAAATCAATATTAAGTATTTTGACTATTAGGAGCTGAAGCAGCACAACATGTCTGAAGTCAATGTTTCCCTACTGAGCCGTACCGGTTAAGGACTCAGGCTTAGCAATTGCACTATTGTTATCAAAAACTGTTATTGGCGCTGTGAATCATGTTACTGTCAGGTTACCATGTACGGATTAATACGATAATAACACCCGGAGCCCAGGAGAGCGCAGCCGGAGCTGCGGCGGGCTGGCTGCAGGATGCGGCCGTGCCCGCAGCGGAGGGGCTGAGCCCCCGGCCGCCCGCCCAGGCCCCGGTGGTGCGGTGCGGGGGGCCGGGGGCAGAGGCAGCCACAGCAGCAGCGACGCYTTTGCTTCTCCTTTGCTTCTCTTTGCCTTTCAACAAGTAAAATTGTTGAAATCGGTAGGCGACTGTTGAATGAAAAGCAGGAGGCAAGCTTGATTGCAATGACAGAGGGTAAGGCAAAAGACAAAAGCGGTTACTTACTTTGTTCTTCCTTATGACCTACAGGTTCCCCTAATTCTTGACTTATACTTCTCTTGGCAGCACATTAAAATGAAGCTTTTGCGCCGGTATGGTGACCTGGGCACTTTGGGAATTTAACCGCACATTTCAAGTGTCACTGCAAATTTCTGTACAACTCAAGTAAAAACTGAAGGAGAGAAAACCAGCCTTTGCCCTGCAAAGCCTCTGCCCAGCCCGCCCCGGCCCCTCAGTCAGAGCCAAGGGGAAACCCCGCAGGAATGGAGTTTGCTTTAATAAAGGCACTGCAAACTGGAGCGGTATTTCTCTGCTACATTAGAATAAGTTATAATGTTTGTTACAAGAAAAGCAGCTGCCTGGGTACAGAATATATTCATAATAAAATATAAGTATCTCATTGGATCAAATCTTTTGCCAACATAGGGTATTAAAATTTTACTTGACGATGTTTCTGTGCGAGGGACACAAGCCCGGGCAGCGCGAGCTCCCCGCCTGCCCTCCCGGCTCTCAGCATGGTGCCGCAGGAGCACGGCGGCTGTTTTTTCCTCCGCTCRTAATAAACGCGGTATTTCTCCACACGTGGTCAGCCCGTGGCTGCGCAGACACCCCCCCCCCCGGGCTCCTCTCCCCCAGCACACAGCCCGGTCCTGCCTCCGAACCGAGCCTGGCATCGCCGCCAGGCCTGTGGGATACGGCTCGAACCAGAATTTCCATTTCATTCATGAAATACTTTGTGCTCAGCAAGAACCTGCCATAGGCAGTGGCCAAGCTGTTTTATTTTCTTCCTCAAAGCTCCTCCTGAAACCTTTTTGCTGTGCTATCTGGGAGCTATTTCAGAGGAGCTCTGTTGCCCCCGTACCCTGAGACCCCCCGCCCCCCCCCCACCGCTTGTCCGGCCTGTCCCTCGCTGCCCCGTGTCCGTCTGACCGTGCAGCCCCCGGGCAGGACCCACCACCCTGGGTCTCGCTTGTACCGCAGCCGCGGCACTGCAGGGCGGGTGTCTGGACGCTGCCCAAACACGTGCGTTGTCCGTAATATTACGTATTGAACACAATCACAGAGCGTCCCCAACGCCGGTGCAAACCTGCCGGCAGAGCCCGGGCAGACGTGAGGATGCTTTTCCTCTCCAGCGACACAGAGGAGTGGGAGCTCTTCGCTTCCAGCTGCTTTTTCAGCAGTTCCCTCTTCGTGGGTCCGGAGGTGGCCGGGTGCTCCCGGGCAGCCCCTCCCCAGGCTGGGGGGAATAACCRTACATCCAGTTTTCACCCAAGCTTCTTGTGCAAATAAGTGCTTAATGATCATCTCCATTGAAGGCTGCAGTATGTAAGTAGCATTTCATACCCCATAAAATCAAAGTCTCACTTCATTTAATAGTGTCATTTTTTATAAGCCATAAACCGCTGTACTTGCCGCAGGCTCCTGCCTCAGCAGCGTGCCATCCAGCCCACGGCCGGTCCCCCCGTCCCCTGCCACCGAGAGACCGGCAGTTCTGGACGGGAAAACCCCAGTTCTGCAGCGGGTGGCCTTTTGGAGACACCATAAGCACACACATTGCCTGGGAAGGGGCTGGGTTTAAGTCACGGAAGTACTTTTGGAAACTCATGGCTATAGACAGCCAAGAGGAGTATCAGCTAATAAAGGGATGTCAGCTGAGGACGGATTTTAGAGAATATTAAATATCACAGGTCGGCACCAAAAGGTGCTGAGACTCGAAGGATTCCCGTTCTGCAGTCAAAGTGGAATAACAATTTCTGTCTGAGTGCAGAGCTGTTCCCCCCGTGCTCATTTCCTCTTCTTATTCATTTTTCTTTCCTACACYCATTCTTTGTTAGTCAGATGGTGAAGGACAGTCAGCTAAACATAAAAAAAAGCGCATATTTGAGGGTAATCTTGTGCCTTGACAGCCTCTTTCCTGGTGATTAGGAAGGAGGTTTGGACAAGATGCAGATTGAGTTATGTCTGCAGCCGGAGAATAGAAATTATACCGCGGGTAGACTTTTCTTTCGATGATGATGATGAGAGGGTCATTGTTCTTCCAGGAAAGAGTGGTTCACGGGTCCTTGCTCAAATTCAATTGCACATTTTCTTATGCCTTAATTTTCTGCTACTGATTAAGCTGAACATTGCCTGAAAGTCTGGAATAGTAGAGAGAGTCTTACACTTTCCCATAACTCCCGCATCTCCCCAACGCAGCGGTGGAAGCAGCAATTTTGGAGTTTTCAGATCTTAAAGGAAGTAAGCTGCAATTGTCACTTTTTTTTCCTTACAGTTTCTCCATACAATCCCCCACATCAGACTTTCCAAGAGGATCACATTTTAATTCTTAATCATAAGAGCCTGGATAATTGACCCAGACAGCTCTTCAATTTCTTCCCCCATTGCTACAGTCTGCTCCCACCGCGCTGGTGCTTCCCAACGTTCGACTCATTTTCCGAAACTTAGCCGGTAAAATGAAAAATCTGAAATGTTTTTTTTCACCTTTGACTTGTGTTTGGATTTTTTAGGAAGCTGGGAAGGGACTCACCTCCCCAGACTTTAACCATCTAGAAGCCAAATATCCAACAAGCTATCCTCTACAACAGAGGACCAAACATCTCCAGGGAATTCATCCCCACCTGGAACAAGTGTCCGTCGTCTCCTTGGGGCCCCGCTCCTCCCCGCCGAGCCCAGGGCAGACTGGGYGGTTTGGGCAACCTGCCTGGCTTCCACAGCCACGCTGAGTGGAGCTGAATCTTCTCCCCGGCCGATTCCAGGCCCCTCTGATGGTACCTCCGAGCGCGGATGCCCAGCGCTCGATGCCTTAATGCAGCTGCTGCAAGCAGCGCGTGTGCTCTTTCATCAGGCTCCTTTAATTTCATGGGTCTCAACATCTCTGTAAGAAGCCAAGAGCAGCACTGGTGGAGATGTAGAATATATGAAACTGAAAACAAGACGAAGAGAAATTGGAAAAAYACCTGTACTTTTCCTACAAAGTATCAGATACATGAGAAGTGGGGTTTAAATCCTTGTTAGCTGAAGTAGCTCTACAGAATCCCTTATTGATTTATGGCAGCTCAGACTTTTGCCCTGTGTCTTTATGACTAGACTTAGGATAAAGTCTCTTCTCACAACAATCACTATCACATCCAGAGTTAGAATAGGGGAGAAAATGTCATCAAATACAATAACTGACATTTTCAATTAACCAAGACTTTGCAGAGGAAGAAAGCAGCTTAGAATTGATAGGTCTGCTAGAGAAAATGGGAAAAAAAGTACAGCTCAGGGTAATAAAAATKGTAAGATGCAGCTGGAGAAGCCCAGGTATTAAAAATAAAGCTCATACATTAAAATTATCAAAGGGAATGATAGATTTGTCCATACTCCGTGCTCTTTTGTGTCAAAAAAATCACGCACAGAAGTAGAAAAGCAGTCACTTTCCCTAAAACGTATAGCTTCCTATAGTGAAACAGCCCCGCACAGCCATAGCCTTGGCGGTGTAAAATGGTGCAGCTCAGCCGATCTTAACGGCTCTTTGGAAGTGAATAACACCTCAGTCTCTTTTCATTTGTAGCAGCAGGATTTCTGGCACTCAGTTAAATTGAGGTATTCAGATTCGCCACCATAATTAGGTAACTTCGGGAACCATATGTGCAAGGCTATACGCCAGCTAAATGTATCGCTTTACTGTTCTGAAAGAGCAGTATATGACTTGCATTAGGTTACTAAATTATTAAATATAGTATATTCAGCCATTTTAGTGCACGCAAAGGGGTAAAGAAAAATGAAGGGATGAGCAAATGACTCACCTATCAGGTTCCTCCATCTCTTTTTTTTGCAAACCAGAGAGGGGTTTTTTTGGCATCTAAAAAGTCCCTGAGTTCAACTTACGGGCTGCAAAAGTTAGATGGGATGGCCCTAATTCATTAACACTCTTAACCCCTTCCGCTTCGTTACAAAGAAGTTTATAATTTGAGAAAAGGGAACAGGGGGAAGTCAGCAGGGAACCGTGGGGGTGACCCCTTTGWCAAAACCACGTCGCTCCCTGAGAAGTCGCTGTGGGATGGGAGCGGAGCCGCCGCCTCCCGCCCGAGGGTGGCACGGGGGCACGGGAGTCACCGCGGGGGCTTCGCCGGCCGAGCGGGGCAAGGGTCTGCTGCCTCGCAGCGAGGGGTCCTCAGACTGCGAGGATGGTGTCCCACAGGCAGCCATCAGAAAAACCAGCTCCTGGCTGGAGACTGCCAGCCACGGCCTCTGTAAAGAGTGGAGTGACGTCTTGAAAGCAGACCTATTTTTCTGAAAAGATGCGGTGTGCTCTGCTCTCCTAGCAGTCCCCGTTTGATGAATTGCTCTTCAAGTAGAAAACSGAGCAACAAAAGAATTCAAAATTTCCATTAAAGTTTGCTGCCGGATACATAATTTAGCACACCCGCTCGCAGRGTGCCCACGTGCCCACGGTGGATTTAACATGCCCCTACAAAGCAGACCATCTTCCTCCCAAACTACAGTTTCCTCACAACAGGTTAGATTTATCATAAAGCTGGCCMCAAAGTGCTGAAATACTTGAAGACCGCAGGGTGTCCGTCTGTCCCAGGAGACCACTAATGTTTGCCGACGGACCGCGCATCCTCCTTTAATCCCAGCGTCCATGAGGAGTTCACACTCGTTCGGGATTCAGGTCGCTGCTCTAAATTATGGATTCGGTGTGAAATAGGTGAAAGGCAGCAAGCCCAGCCCGGCGCGCATCCTCTGCTTTCCTAACGATAGTGGGACGGCAGACAGCCTTTACACTGCCCGCGATATGGAAGAGGATGATGAGGGCGACTTTGCTGCAGTCAGCCCTGCCCCAGCGATGCGTCAGGACTCCCTGATTTTCTGTGTTTGTTTTTATATCCCGATTTTCCGTGTTTCCAAGGTCCTGGGCAGCCTGCTGCACGTGACCCTGCTTCGCGCAGGGGCTTGGGCTGGAGCGTCCACAGGGGTCCCTGCCCCCTCAGCCGTCCGGCGATGCTGTGATTGCYGCAACGGGGCTCACAACATGGTTCTTGTGACAGAGCCATGGGAAGAGTAGGCAAGGGATGAGTGTCTTTCTACCAAACAGACCTTTTTGCTGAAAACACTGCCACTTAATAGAAAAAAAAAAACCAACCAACTTTAAAAACGGTTGGATTTTCCCCAGCGCTGTATGACACAAGGCTAAAAAGCCAACTGTGCATGAGAAACCACATGCTGAAGAAATCATTAGCTGTTAGGAGACAAACACGTTTTAGTCTTTCTTACAGGAATAATAATGTTGTGATATAGCCACGAAGGACAACTCAGGGAAGTTAAATGCCCTGGTACTGGATGCTACRTCAGCCAGAGACAGCAAAAAGTTGTTAACTTAAAAGTAAGCACAGTGCAGTGCACGTCTTCTGTTGCAGAGCATTGTACGTCATTACAATATCCAAACCACCACCAATGCATTGCTCTAGTGTTTATCTGTACGGAAACCAACAACCCAACACAGCCATCCCATGGTCCAAAAATTCCTGGAAGATGCTTTACTTGTGACCTAAAACCCCGCCAAGCCGTGGTGCCCTGGCAGAGAGTGTGGGCAATGGAGGACTGAAGAGAGCTGAGCCCACGTGGAGAGTGAGATGGAAAAGCGTGGGTACCTCAGAAGCCCCTGCCAGGCCTTCTGCACCAGCTCCCAAGCGTTAAACATGTGCAGCAAGGAAGTACTGCCATCTTCTCGCTGACCAAAGTGTCCTCTGATGAATCGTTGCTGCCTTTGACAAATTATTCGGGAGTTCCATGTTCATTTTCTGAGTAACTTCATGAACATCAGCATAATACTCTCTATGTAATTAACTAAACAACAGTTTCCATCAATGAAAATGTTGGTGCTGGATCTCAAATACATGTGTCGCATTTCAGCTTCCCATCTGCCCTGGTTTCGGCTGGGGTAGAGTTAATTTTCTTCCTAGTAGCTGGCACAGTGCTGTGGTTTGGATTTAGGGTGAGAAGAATGTTGATAACACACTGATGTTTTAGTTGTTGCTAAGTAGTGCTTACGCTCGTCAAGAACTTTTCAGCTTCCCRTGCTCTGCCAGGCGCACAAGAAGCTGGGAGGGGGCACGGCCAGGACAGCTGACCCGACTGGCCAATGGGGTATTCCATACCATATGACGTCATGCTCAGTATATAAACTGGGGGAGCTGGCTGGGGAGCAGCAATTGCTGCTCGGGGGCTGGCTGGGCATCGGTCAGCGGGGGGTGAGCAATTGCATCATTTGTTTTTCCTGGGTTTTGTTCCTCTCTCTCTCTCTCTCATTGTTWTCMTTTTCATTACAATTTATTATTAGTATTAGTATTAAAATATTTTATTTCAATTATGAAACTGTTCTTAGCTCAACCCACGAGTTTTCTTACTTTTGCTTTTCAGATTCTCTCCCCATCTCTCGCCCGGGAGGGTGGGCGAGCGGCTGCGTGGGGCTTGGCTGCTGACTGGGGTTAAACCATGACACCATCCCAGGGCAGGTGACATTCCCCAAGAGCAGCCACTCTGTGCTGAGAGCCGGCAGCCACACACGCTGCTGGTCCTGCCCGAGAGCGGCTTTCCAGGCTGCGGCTGCGCTCGTGCCCGGAGCGGGAGGCAGGTGCTGACCGGGCTGCCGAGGCACCACCACTTCCTAATTTTCCATCTTACTGTGTTTGCCCACGGTCCTTCTGAAGCCCATGCTCCATGCAACCTCTGCAGCAGTTTTCTTCCTCCCTTCCTCCTCTTTCCTGCACGAAGCTTGTCTCACAGCCCACCACCAAAAGCTCATTTTCTTCATCAATGAGCCATTGTCCCTCTCACGTTGCCCGAGGAGTGACCAACCTTCTGCACAGGGGGACGAAAGAACACAACAAAGCAAGGAAACCTGGGCAGGGGTGGAAGGCCAGGTGGGGCTTGYACTACTGGGGTGCCCAAGGATGAATTACTAACTGCTCAGCGGTCAGCTGTCCACCTCCCCAAAGTGAGGGCATTGCATCTCCGGGCTGTCGTGAGTTGGGAGCGCGGTGGGGTGATGGTTCATCCCTGGGCAGAGCTTTTCCCAGCGTGTTGATGCAGGGGTGGGAGCGAGCGGCACGTGCATGCGGTGAGGACAACGGGGTGATGCACCGCGCTGGCTGGGCAGCAGCTATGTCAGCCCTCTGTCATGCACCAAAAAATTGGCTGGATTGATTGAAAAGCTGGGTGGAAGATGACGCCTTCCTCTTTGGACTCATCTTCCAGTAGTTTCCAGAGCACAGCCCAATTAAGTGTTTCTGTGCTCAGATGCTGCTTTGATCCAACCACCTTTGCTGCATTTTTCRTTGCCCTGACAAGCCTCCGGAGCTGCTGCTGGGGCCGGCTCGCGCAGACGTGGCTGCTCGCTGCCTGGCCGGAGGCCCACGGGCAGCTCTCCCCATGGGCAGGAGAAGGGCTTTGGTGGCCTGSTGGGATCCCCATCTCCCTTGGCTCATCCCCATCCATTGAGGGTGCTGCCGTGTTTCTCTTTATGAGGCTCCCTGTATTTTYCTTCCCCTCCACAGGGGAGGCAGCTCTACATTATTTATAACTAACCTTTCTTGTCCATGCTCTAGGACAGACACAGTGAAAAACTTAACTTAAAAAATTTATTTTCTTCAGGAAAAAATAGCAAGTGAATATGAAAAGAGATCGTCTCTTGCATTAGCTGCTCCGTGTTCCCAACCCGTCACGGGGGACGCGCTATGCATGTATCCTAGCCGAGGGGGGGACGTGGTCGGGGAATACAAAGAGTGTGAAGCCTCATTTTTCATCTCCTTTTACATTTATACAGTTCTTTTTACATAGTTCCATCTCGGGGCACTGCAACCTGTGCAGCATGGAGCTGCAACAGCGGCTGAGGGAGCTGGGGTTGTTTAGCCTGGAGAAGAGGAGGCTGAGGGGAGACCTTATCGCTCTCTACAACTACCTGAMAGGAGGCTGTAGRGAGGYGGGTGTTGGTCTCTTCTCCCAAGTAACAAGTGATAGGACGAGAGGAAATGGCCTCAAGTTGCGCCAGGGGAGGTTTAGATTGGACATTAGGAAAAATTTCTTCACTGAAAGGGTAGTCAGGCATTGGAA
Organism: Oceanodroma leucorhoa; assembly: GCA_030449065.1. Lineage (NCBI taxonomy): Eukaryota > Metazoa > Chordata > Aves > Procellariiformes > Oceanodroma > Oceanodroma leucorhoa. The sequence continues at coordinate 427,435 of JASVER010000164.1, forward strand.
CAGGCTGCCCAGGGAAGTGGTGGRGTCACCATCCCTGGAGGCGTTCAAAAAACGTGTAGATGTGGCACTTCGGGACATGGTTTGTGGGCATGGTGGTGTTGGGTCGACAGTTAGACTTGATGATCTTAAAGGTCTTTTCCAACCTTAATGATTCTATGATTCTGTGATTCTAACCTCTGTAAGTAAGGGACCAAATCCTCTGGCGCTCCAGCAAAGCTCTCCCCATCCTACCTTGGGAAGGAGGGAGGCTCGAGCCTGGTCCCTTGTGCACACTTAATGCTGTTGTATGCATACAATCTGTCTTACTCCTAGGATTTTTGTGGTCTTACGTGCAATCAGAGTGAGCAGCAAGGTTTCCCAGAATGAACCTATGAATAGGACACCACTGACCCTATGTTTTCATCACATCAAAGCAGCATCCCCCACATCGGTGGGAGCAAGAGCCTCCGRAACAGCCACAGTGCTCTCAGGAAGGTGGTGGGTGGAAAGCAGGGCACCGGCGGTCGGGGAGCTGGCGTGAGTGGTGTGAGACCTGGGGACAGCGCTGGGTCTGCAGGTGCCTGTGCCAGCACCCGCCCTGCCACCTCATGGAGCATAAGGACCAAACGGTCAACTATTTCCAGTTTACGTTTGCTTTTGCATTACATAAATATTTGGAGGGAAAAACCCATACTGGGTTTCGGAGCAGACAAACTCCCAACCCCACAGCCCCAGGGAGCACCCAGGAGCAGGCAGGCTCCTTTTCCCCTGCCCTTTCTTTTCCCAGAGAACAGCTTTTGGTGACCTGGCGAGGGTATTTTCATGTTGAGCATAATCTTTGCAATGGCAGTGAATTAACCATACATCTTCTAATGCTCAGACTCGAAGCAGCAAATGAAACAGCTTTGCTAAGTCAAGCTCCTGCGAAGGCAAACATCGGTGTCAAGAGAGCAGATGGGACTCCCTCGGAGAGTGAGGGACAGAAACCTAAGCCTAGAAGGCCAGCCTAAGAAAATCACCACCCATTAACAAGTAAAATACGTTTTGCTTCTTGCTGAAGCACTACGGTGTTGGTTGCCCTCTCACACCAGCTGTGCAGGGTTTCCTGGACCCAGGTGGCGTTATCTCTAGCTTGTACAAAGCCACTACACATCAGCAGCACCTCTCTGTAGCCTGTTTGTACAAATAACTTGCAGACTCTGAAACCGCAAACTGCGTATTCTGTAGCAGGGCAAAAGCAGTAAGATTAGAATGTGAAAAATAAAATGAAAAATATAACCAAAGTAAAGTAACAGCAGCAAAATCGTACTGGATCGTATCGGACTGTATTTATGGTATTTGATATTGACTGTATTTAATATAACCACGTTGTCAGTAGCATACGACCAGCAGAACAATAACAGCCATGGAGGCAGTAAAAGAGAGCACTAAGGTTTCAGCAGTAGAGCCAGGCAAGCGCCAGCGCACTCAGTAACTCCGTTTATTCGCATTTGAAATGATCTGTTTGGAAGGCGCGGGACGGTGAAGTTGGCGATGGCAAGAGGGACGGAGCTGGGCCGGAGCACACCGGGCAGGCGGCACGACCAGCCCTGCGCTTCCCAGGAGGTTTTACGGCTCCGGGACCTCGGACAGCCCGAGGTCTGCGTAAGGAGTTGCGCTCCTTTAAAAGCAAAAGCATAGAAGTAATTAAAAAATGCAAAATACTGCCAGAGTACTAGGAAAGCAACACTAGGGTCTTGTTTCACAGTGAAACAGCCTGAAGGCACTTCCATGCACASGCGACCAGAGTTACACTCCACTCTCCACCCAGGAAGCTCAGGGGCTTCTTCTCTCACCTACTGACAGCAAGTTTCCTGAAGCACCTTGCGTAATCTTTTTTTTTTTAAGCTGGGCTCGTACCAACTTCTTATATTTCTGATCAGCGAAGGAAGATCTTGAAAATACTCCGCTTAGGCATATCAGGGACCTCAATCTGTTTGTTCCTGGCTTTGCATTAGGGCCTCTGGGGAGCCGTATGCTTTTGCAAGCTCTAAGTCTTTAACTGAAAAGTAAAACAAAGCCCGATTTCGGGGGGAGCGGTTGCGAAGTCTCTCTCCCCACCTCCACAGCTCGGTGTGCGGCGGTACTGACACGCCATTTCCAGGCTTCCTGGGCAGCTCCCAACAGCCTCACATCACATGAAAATCGAAATGCCCCGACAAAACAAGACARCCCCAAAACCCAGACCCAAAAACTCGCACAGCAAAGGCCCTACATCGGTTTCTGCCTCTCGCACCCCACGTGAGGGCTGGTCCCGTCAGCAGAGCACCACGGCACAGCATTTGCAGACCGAGTTCCTGCCAGCACCTCTCATGACTTGCTGGCCCCTTGGGGACAATTACAGGGGGACAGAAGGGACCCAGCCCCTACCCGCACCCGCGGTACCAAACCAGGGTGAGGAGGTGCCCCCTCGCCCCTTTCCCCAGGGCTGGTGCCCACCTCCGTCCCCTCGCATGCCCCAGCAAGAGCTGCAGCAAAACTGGGGCTTCCCAAACCTCTTGCACCCTTCCCGGCACCCCGACACCGGCGTCTGGCTTACTGCGGGTGGAAAGCGCATCTCTTCCTTCCCAAGGAGAAGCCCTGTCCACCTCCTCTCTTAATGGCAGCTCCTTGACGCCAGGCAGTGGAGCATCCTTCGGGCAGCAGCTCCCCCGGCGCAGGGTCCAGCGGCGGTGAGCCGTCACGTCCCCGTTTCGGGGCGCAGCCCAGCTTTCGGGGAGCAGGGACGGCTCCCGCTGCCGGCTGGGCTGGGGAGCGGGGTTTGCAAGGAGAGCCTGCGACAAGCAAACTCCTCCAGCTGCCCAGAAGCGAGGGCGGCTTGAAAAGCTGCCTGGAAATGCTTGTGGTACACAAAACGTTTCAATAAGGGCTGTGAAAGCCTGGCGCTGTATCTCCTGCCCTCCGCCGGGAATGCATGACAGATTCTAACATAAGCCAGCATACAAAAATAAGCAGACGACAACACTCCAGAGATCTCTAGTCTCCCTTAATTACAGTTATAAAGGTAAAATCAAGTAGACATCGAGCTCATGCTTGATTTAAACATAATATCAAAAGTGGAGAACAAAGGAAAATGCTCTCTTAGTTTACTGCATTTAGCCATTTATTGACAGCTTTAACGCATTCCTGTACTTGCTTCGCCTTTGTGCCAATGGTGACACGTTCCCACTCCTCCAGKACCGCTTTTGCCCTATGAACATAACCACGAGGTTTTCAGAGAGCGTTTTGCCCCTCTCTGCGGACCCAAAGCTGGGGGCTGCACCCACACCAGTGCCCCATGCCGGGGTGCCCATCGGTTGGGCTCACATCAGGGCACCCCATGGGGATGCATTCGCAAGGGCCCAAGGAGGCACGTCCCGGGGGCCGGTGCCGCCGTGTCCCAGCGGGATGGTTCGGGTGGGGGGCACGGGGGGCACCCTGGCCCCACAGCGGGGCTGGGATTGGTTCTGTGCCGCAGACTGGGATGCACTGGGATGCGCTGATCCCTCTGGGGAATGCGGTAGCCATGGGAATGCAGGGGGTTTAGATGCCACCTGGGCTTTGCTTTATTACCGCCCCGGTCCTCCGCTGCCGCTCGCGGAACTGCTCTTCCCTGCTTCAAAGCGGCTCAGCGAAACGTCAGGCGGGAGGATGCTGTAGCCCTGCACGATGGGATGGACACACGACGGAATGGACGGGCAGACACGGTGGGATGGACACGCAAAGCCCGGATCTGTGCACCCATCGCACCCACTGCCTGTAGCCACCTTCACCAACTCTTGGGATCCTACAACCTCCCAGCCTTTGGCCGGCAGAGAGGCAATGTCCTGAGGTCGCTCAGCCAGAGCCGATGGAGGGTCTCCGGGGGAACGGGAAGGACCGGCAGAGAGGAARGCAGACGGACACGCACAAACCAAGGCTGAAAACGTAGCACCCATCGGCATCTCCTGGCAGAGCCTGAACCGCTGGGACGTGCTGCTCGACRCACGTTTGGTGCTTTAATGGGGTCCAACAGCAGAAGTGTCAGCATGGAGATAGGGTGGGAGAAGGAAAAAGCCAGAGGAGAGGAAGGGAAAGCAGCAGCATCCTCTTCACGAGACACAACTATATGCAGTGGGGTGTGATTTGTGTTCAGGCTGTTTCAAACTCTCCATTTATTTTTTGCCACTGATACTGAAAGAGCTGGCAGGAAGGCAGGTTTGTTAAAATTCAGCTCAGACCATCCTCCCTGACAACTGAGGGAGAAAAGTTAGGCTGGAAAACCTCCACGCCACTGAATCATTTGCCTCCCTGTGTCGCAGAAGGGGCTCTCCTGCAGGAGAAACATCTTTAAATGAGCAGAGAACAAGCAGAAAAAAATCACAGACATCCTTCGTAATAAATATCATAACAACAGAAGAAAGGCATGAACTCCTTACTTTTCCCTTTATAGGTCCCATTAAAGGCAGGCGGCTGCACGGGTTTCCTCCCACTTCAGAAGGTGCTTGGYGCTGGGAGAGGCCAAGTGGCTTGGCTCCAAACCCCACAGAATTAATTGCAACACTAATTTCCTTCAACAGCCCATGGATGAGGTGCATGGGAAGGTCAATGGTGGAAAGGACACGATGCACACACAAACGGGGATAAAAATGTATCCCTGCCCTTGGTTACGTGGCTCTGCTCCGGTGCAGGGGCTCCRACTCCATATCCCACCGGCGCGAGCTCCCCACCGGTGGGGACGGGCCCCCCTTGGATGTCCTCCTGCCTCTTCTTGCATTCTGCACCAGCCACCCCGCAGGCTCTGTCTGCCCTCGCTAAGCTGCTCCTCTCACTTAGACTTTACTATTATTATTGTTGTTGTTATTATTATTATTATTATTACACTTTCATTCTAAGCCCCRTTTTCAGTTCCTTACAGCTTCCCAAGGTAATTATTTTGGGGGCTGGAATGTTTCATGTTTTCAGAGTTGAATATGTGAAGGGTTTTTTAATTTTAGCTGGTTTTGTTTGTRTATGAACATTTAAAGAAAAGCCATGGATTAGCAAACAAACATATGTAAAGAAGGTTTTTGAAAGGTTTTTCATGTTAAATGATATTTACTAGTTTTACTTTACAGCCTATTTGGTTTCATTATGAATTCAAAAGGATGCTGATGAAGCAGAAAGCCTTGAGAAAGGAGCAGTGGAAAGTATACAAGCTCTTGTTTCTTCCTATAACGAAGGAAGGACGAAGCCCCAAGGAGTGTGGTCCAGGGACCCACCGGTGACGATGTGCACCGAGGCTGCTTTGCAGCCTGAAGCCATTAAGGGCCAGGAATAGGATTAAGTACCTGGCCCTTGGCTSTGTCGCAATGTTAAAGGCTCGGTGTAAATCAATTATCTCATGCTGGCCTAAAAATAAGCATTTGAAATTATTCGGAGTGCTGACCAGGATTTTGCTTCCTCCTCACACTTAGTCATAACATTCTTTAATCAATATTAATGTTATAAACCCAGGCACGTTTCTGCCTTGTGCAAAGAAGCAAAGCGTGGACCTATTCTACACGGGGAATGCGGCTCTTGGTGGGTACCTGCTGTGGGGCGGAGGGCACGCAGTGCCGTACATTGTGGTAGTTGCCATGGTAAAAGCTCCTGTTTTTTATTCAATTGCAGAGTAAGTTGTTTCTAAACCCCACATTAATTGTTGCCACGCACGGCGGGGCGCTGAGCCGTCCTCTCGAGGTGGAGCTGCTCTGGCTGCYGGCCCCTGAACCCGCGAGAGAGGAGAGAGGAGCCAGCCCCTTTGCTTCCAGATTAGGCCAAGTTGCGTAGAGTTTGTTTAGATYTCTGGCAGAGTTCGGGGCTCCTTTCTATGAAGCACGTGGCAGCTGTATCTTGCCGTGTAGGTGTTAGGTCGGATTTTTAATGCATGCACGATATGTGCAGTAACCAGCTTATATATATATATTCATTCTTAATTTTCATTGTTTCCCAACTATAAATAAAAAGCTGTTACCTGCTCTACAATACTGATACACTAGTAATAGTTGAATACCGCTATAAATCATTATTAATTATTCATTGAGTGGTTGTGCACTTAAAAAAAATAATGGCCRGGGACTGAGTGGCTGTGTTGGATTTACAATGCGTTATCTGCCAATTAATTGGAAGCTGCCTTAAGTGCAGAAAAGCAAAAACTGTATCACATTAATTTTTGATGGGGAAAAATTCCATGGRTCAATTTAACATTAATATTAACCTTGCTGTGAATAAACATTTCATTAAAATGAAACTTGATTTTTCATGTTAACACATCTATTTACTTTTCTGCCAGTCTATCRTAATAAAAACATGGAAATCCATTCCTCAGTGAACGGCGCTTTACTAAGGCCTTGCTGTGGAGCTGTCCTCCCTCATGCCGGTCCAGCTCCTGTAAATCCCTCCTTCACCGGGGCTGCGGGAACACAGCCTATTCTGCGGGAATCCACATCGGACACGTAATASGAACGTGAAATGAATACCTTTTCGGTCACATTCAGGCTTCGTGTGTGCTTKGCAATCCCCAGCATCCAGCAGGTTTGTCACAACTGGAAACATCATTGCTATAACTTTCCAGTGCTGGGTGCAGTGAGCGCATCTGGGATGTGCGCGGGGACTGCGTGCCACCGCCAAGTGCTCTGCAGGGCTGAGGCTACGCCGAAGGCTCGCTGCCCATCTATTCATCACCAAATGGGAAACCGCTGCTGTCCTTCGGCTGCAGAGAATTGAGGTTATTTGGGACACCGGCAGCACCTACGGGTCGTTCCAGAAGTGTCACACCGCTTCCCATTGCGCTTCCCTCGCTGATGCCGCGATCCAGCCTGGCCACCCCAGGTTTTGACTTTCTGAAGACTCAAGCCGGTACGAGACGTGTTTGCTCAGCTGCAAAGATGTGCTGAGCCAGCTTCAGATAGTGCYCATCCACAGGGGTGCAGGGATGTATTCTCAAATCTTACCCCGTTATCCATCAGCCCTCACGTCCCAGAGCACACGGAGGTGGGCAGAAGAAAAGATGGAGGTTGCTCAGCCCCGGGCTCCCGGCCACGCTGCAAAAATCCTTCAGGTTTCCAAAGGCAGCATCCACGTGGCATTAACTTCTGCTGGGCAGGGCCCGCAGGCGTCGAGTGCTTGCTCTCGGCTTCAGCTCATACGATTTTTCGTGGGAAATATTAATGGGAGAAAGGAAACCAACAAAAGATGGCACATTTAGAAACGCAGGCTCAGCATCAGCCGGTTTGAACTCCGAAATGCAAAAAGAATCAAAAATACAACTTATTCATACGAGTGCAGCTTTGAGCTGGAGACAAATGAGGACACTGAAAGCGTGTACGTACGTAGCAGATTTGCAGATATCCGCGCACCTCCCCGTATCCGCACGCAGACAGAGTGCCGTCTGAGCCCTGGGTGCCCCCARTGCTCACAGAGATGCTTTTAGGCACAAGCCACATACAGGAAATATTCCTGTGGAAACCCTCTACACCATTCATAAAATTACAAATATATTCTCAGTTTTACAACATTAAAGCTTCAGCCTTGTGTTTTCACCTCTAGTTTCTGTATAAATATAGAAGCTGTTTTCCTCCAAATTTTTTCAGCTTAATTTAACTTTTATTGAAGTGAGTAAGGAACTAGCCTCATTCCCTCTAATAGGGAATGTAGATCATGAAATGAGTTCCAAGGGGCTTTCCAGATGGAGAGAGGAAAAAATATATATATTACAAAAAATTCAAGTTATGTGGTTTCCACACTTTTAAAAATAAAGCCTGGCAAATATAATTAGCGTAAAAAAAAGGGAAGCAAAATCAGAATATGTCAGTAAAAATCAACTCTAAAAGGGCAGACTAAAGGGTGAGATTTTGTATTTTGGCAGCAACTGCATCCAAGGCACCAGGGAACACTGCTTGGTTTTCACCCTCCGGAGGAAGGCTTCCCTTCGGGGGTCCCCGAGCATCGCATTAACCTCCCAGGGRTCGATTATTCTCCCTTGAGCTACCCAGAAAGACGCTGCGTTTGCCCAGTTCATGTGTTGAAAGGATCCTGTGTAAGGACTTCCCTGCCTTGCCAGTGGTATCTTCATTATTTCCAGCTCATCTTCCATTGGAAATCTTGAAATCTTGCTATTACAGCCAATTTCGTGGGTGTAGAAAGAGCCTGCAAGGCGCTCTGAAAGCTATGCAATTCCAGAGTAACATATTCCTTGTGCCTAATAAAAAACTAGATAACTATGTCTTATGCAGCTTTCTGCATTTTAGCTGATTTAGACTACTTAGCTGAATTTTCTTATGTTTTCGCTTCTTTGCTTCAGAAGCATGACGGCACGGGGGCCGGGGAGGCTGGGGGCCGTGCCTCCGTGGGTGGCTCGTGTCTGCTTGCCTGGGCGTTTTATTATTTGATGTCTTTACCTACTTTTAAAAACTTACATCAAAAGTTCACCCAAGCCATCTGAAACACCCCGCGATCTCTSCACCCCTCCGCCCCCCTTTGCTAACACCTTGCTCAAAACAGAGACTGCAGAAACGCCCTGAACTCAGCCCGGGGGGATCAACACCGTGGCCTTTGCTCTATTGCCTCATTCACATGTTTCTATACCTATACGTAGCTCTATAAAGGTATTTTTTAGCTCTACAGACTTCCGCAGTAGTTTCTCTACTTCTGTCCATAACATCGTGTTTTGACCCAGGTCCCCGCTTTCTATTTAATACTGTTAATTTTTTTTTCAACCCCTGCCATTACAGCTGCTCTTTCAKCGGGAGGATTTTGTTCACCATCTCRTCTTGCACATTGTGAATAAATACATATTTGCTCATTTTGAATGCTTGACGTTATCTTTATGTTAATTTTGCACATTTATTCAAAGCAACTTGTCGTAGCACAGTATGAAAGACCAGCGGTGGTTCCCCAGGTTCGAGCCGTGCCCCAGCCACGAGCGCTCCGGTTGGGATGCAGAAGGAGGGGTGCTGTGGATGCGACTCCCCCGCTTAGTGCCCGGCCTCGGTGCCGCTGGCAGCAGGGGGCTGTCTGGGGGGCACCGGTAACCCCCAGTTTTGACAGGCTTCTGACCATCAGCCCGTGGCCTGCTGCTCCCCTTGCTTTTAAGTTTCTTTTTGTTTGTTACTGGGGGTGTGTGTGTGTTATACATTAGTCCAATCCTCCCTGCCTGCTAAAGCCAGTATTTTAGGCTATTCCTGACTTCACATGTAATATTATTCYTCATCCATATTGTACCGACTCCTCCCACCTCGTGGACTGTCTCTTTTACAGGCTTCAGCCCAGCACTTCGGTGTCTCACTCATCATCATGATTTAGACAAATTGCAGCTGCTCAATGATCCATCTCTGCACTCCTGCTGCTTATCTGTCCTGCCTTGGCAAAGGCAGGCAAGCAGGAGCTTCACTGTCTTATTATTTAGKTTTTTCTATGCTAACAGTATTTCCCCTTCACTCCCCTCCTCCCCCCCGCCTTCCCATTTATCATTTCTGGTCAGTCTTCACCTGCAGCAACTTTCTGATTATCCATCAGCATTTCCTGCACCCTCCTGCGCTACTCTTTACTGCTTAATTATTTTGGAGATTGTTAATGGTGGTAGCTCTTGTCTCTAATTTTCTTATTATYATGCAGAGCACCATATACAGTTCATCTGCGAAATGCCAAGGGAACGGACCGGACACTAATTGCATCTTTTTTGCTTGTGCTCCTGATTGCACTGGTTTTCAGCAAATCGCCTGCAGCATCCGMCCCCAAAAAGTCACAAAACGTGGATGTTCAGCCGTGGAAGAGGAGAGCTGAGGCTGGGACTGAGCGATGGCACCGACACCCATCCGCACCCCCGGWCACACGTGTGTGCCCGTTCCTGGTGTCCCCGTCCCCGCGTGCCCCAGCCTTCCCRCACCCCCAGCCTCCTTCAGGTCCCTGCCTGGCTGCGAGGAGCGATGGCGATTGCAGGGCCAGGTGACTAGCAGAGAAACTATTCTGCTAGAGAGGAAAGAAAAATGAGCAAAAAATAATAAAATTCATCGATTAGGGTTACACGGGTGCCATCACCGTCGGAGATGCCCCTCGGTGCCTTCAGCCCCTCCGCTGCCTGATGGCCAAACTCTGCAAAGAGGGAGTTTTGCCCACCCTTACCCACCCTGCAGCAGCAAGAGCGGGGCAGGGAGAAGGGGAAGGAGATGACACACTGTAAAAAAGCATCCAGGGAGAAAGAAAGCACGTTTGCTTATCTGAAAGATAAGGAGGCTTTTTGCCATTGACATTTCTTATCAGAACATGTCTTGTTTTGCAGTAGAACACAACTACCTCTCACACCCAGGATAAATACGGTGTTAAATGGGATGCTATGACCTACATTTTATGTATATTATGTCCCTTATGCTAATAATGAGCAGAGAAAACTTGATATATCATCACTTACTAGGCAATACTTTTCCCTGCTTCCCTCCTTAGGATGTTATATAGCATTTCTGGAACGAGGTGTATTTTCTTTAATTTATGTGAAATATTGAACCTTCTGCAAACATTACCATTTAAAAAACTACCAAGGAACACTCTTTGATAAGAATCTTTCCCTTTTTTCAGTTTGAAAGTGCTCATGACTTTGCAGAGAAAAATACAGATTGCCAATATAACAACGTTATTTCTGTTCCAGCCCTGGGGAACCCCAGGACCGAACGGTGCTGGGCCCTACACAGGCTCTGAGCTGCAGCATGGACAGACGTGGAAAGCTGGAGAAATCCCGGACATCTGCTCCGAAACCCTTGTGCTTTCTCCTGGACCGCCTATTTTTTTTCACCCAACGGCCAGCTCTCACATCCCCCTCCATGGGGAGCACCGAGCTGGGGGGGCTGCGCAGCAAAAAACCCCATTTGAAAGTTGGGATTGAGCGCGGTGTGCCCAATCCCTACGGCAACGGTACTGCTCGCAGCACGGCCGTGCCACCCGGCGAACGCACGTGCTGCCCGGGCACGCCGGCCGGGGACTCCAGCCAGTGCCCRTGGGTCCGGGTGAGGCAGAAGCTGCAGGAGAAAATGGGAGCAGACGCATGAGCGTTGCTGTCACCGTCCTAACGCAGCGGCAGCGAGGACTGGCAACCGCCCCGGCACGTGCCAGCCTCTGGCCAGGGCTCCCTCTCCAGCGCCGGCCGGAGCCCTGCACGACCGCGAGGCTCCCTGGTCCCAACAGCGCACATCACAGCCGCTCCTCAGCCTTACCCCTGAACTCCTTGAGCTGGGACTTAGCCAAGATTAGTGATGTATATTGATTTATATTGTGCTTCTGGTCCCTTCCCAGCGCTTGAATAGCTGTCCTCGGTACACGGATGGATGTGCTTGACACTGAGACCCGASCAGTGCCCCAGATGTCTGTGCCCATCCGCTTTCTGCAGGGTGGCAGCAGGATGAAGCACGAGCGATCACAACTCTTGAAGGGTACAGGAGAACCACCCGCAGACCAGCCCAGTGTCTCCAGGCAGGCAGAACCCAGGAGCGAGAGCGGACCCTTGGTGAGGTCTCCATAGCTGGTACCCCCTGTCCTATGTGTCCCCACACGTGATCTTGGCCAACCTGGCTGGTCACGCACATCTCGATGCTTGTGAGTGCAAAGGACGGGTGAGCAAGAATGAGGGAAATCAGCTTTCCCTGCTCCGAGGTCTCACACTGTGTGTTGTTACTCTGGGTGCAACTTTAATCAGGCTCTTGCTGAGCTGCGGTTCCTTAGCTGCAGGCGCCTGCACTACAGCTCTTCCCAAAACTAGAAAGAAGCTTCTGTCTGCTCAACTGCTCCRACTCCCAGGCCAAACCATCATCTGTGTAGAGTTCAATAACTTCTACAGCATCAAATACATCATGCTTTTTTCCTGGAAACGTGAAAGATGGATGCACTGGCAAATGTGATGAATACATTCAGGCACTGAAAAAAGCTCCCAGCAACTGCAGCCCATGGAGRAATCATGTGCACCTCAAGCTGTTGGAGGTTTACAAAGGAAGCAATGGTCAGTCCTCAAAAGCAGCAGTCACCTGTGATCCTACATACGCATGACTGTATGTACGTGGGAGATCCTTATCTCACGCAATAGCCAGGGATGGTCAGAGACCAGGTTTGGGAACTGAGGCCGGCTGGTGCCTGAGCACCCATCCTGCACGTGGAAGAGGAGAGGAGGGCTGAGTCCTTCTGCGAGAGGCAGGCTGCAGCCAGCAAGGAGGGCATCACCGCATCCCTCATCGCGTGCAAAACGAGCTGTGTTAGAAGGAGCCTCTTCAGCACGACGTCTCTCCATAGACAACATTTCTTTGGTCAAGACGGAGAGAGAAACCACCTGTGGAGCATTTTATAAAGTTTGCTTTGTGTAAGAAACATTCGTGATAAATAAACCATTTCCTATTGCTCTCTCACTGCTCCGCCTTGGTTCCTTTCCCCAGACCTTACAAACTTGCCAAGCATACTCTTCGCRGGGATTATTACAGACTCTGTTCACTATTTCATTTTCTCTCTCTTTCTTAAATATAGAGAAGTTACCACAACTGCCACTGAGTTTTCCCAGTTTGCCACCCATGGATCCTCCTTGCTTTTCTCTTGTGGCCGATGGAGCACTGTGGCACATCCTGCGCCGGTTCTCGCACTGGCACCCAGACTGGGCTTAATAAACGACCATGCACTTCCCCGCTGACTCTCCCTTGCAATTATGCCCACATTTCCCTGAGTAATTCACCTGAACCCTTGGTGCTGTCCTCATCTCACTCCAGCTTAGTATTTATCCTCTGATTTCATGTGACATAATCCATTGCAGTTCTTGTGTTTTCTTCCAAACCCTGGGCATCTCTCTGGTTTGACCGGCTTCGCACAGCACGTGGTTCTTTTTGATGTAACTCCCCATCCTTTCCTGCCTGTCTTGTTTTAACATTTTTTATTCCAAGTCACGTCCAAAGCACCATGTGCCTCCCAAAACTCCACCGCTCCCGTTGCCTGGCACATGGTAGTTKCCATCAAGATTGTTCTTCTGGATCCCCCCAGGGTCTGTCCCCGATGTTGCTGTCACAACRTGTTCTCCTACCTGAGGCTCCATCAGCCCTTCGGGATGGCCGAGATGCTCTTAGCTGGGATTGCTAGGGGTTCATTTTCCTTTCAGATCCTCAGGTCTCACGCCCAGTTGGAGTGCARTGCCTCTCAAATTCCCCCAGTGCCACGGCACAGTTTGCTGCATCTGCCTGAACAAACGGAAAACTCTTGAATCCGGGAGCTGCTCCCTTGGCTCCGTGCCGAAGGAGAGGCACCCCTCCAGCACCCACCAGGCTTTTTCCTCCTATTCCTGCTCAAGCACTTAGTTTCTGCCTCCTTCCACTGGAGGCTTTTACTCCATCTCCTGTTATTCCTTGCACAGGGGCTGGAGGGAGGATGCCAGCAGCCCAAGCTGCAGTTCTGAATGCTTTCTGAATGCTTTCACGCTTGCACAACATCTCCCCCAAACTGCCTTCACTCGGGATGTAAAGCATTTATGGGACAAGTTCCAGCGTCAGGGGATCGAGTGCAACAGAAGTGGGTTTGTACAGTGCAGATGTCTATTCCTGTCCATTCTCACTCCTGTGCGATTTTGAGTGGTGTATAATTAATATCAGCAGTGCCCCAAACATCAATTCCTTATTCATTTCTGGATAGACCAAAACTGATAGCTCGGCATAAAAATGTGAATGTCCTAATGAAAYGCTCCTTTTTCTGTTCATCACTTGTCAGAGTTCCACAGATGTTTCCAGTGGAGAATTTTTAAATCTGCCACATTACTGAAACACCAGCTACGCTAAACCAAAGGAATATATTCCTCGGAGATAAGAAGTTCCTACATCTGGTGAAGCCCAATGCTGCAGGCACTTTCTGTTCAAAATATTCAGTGCCATGAAGAGTCTTCGCATTTGAATTAGAAACAACTGTAATCTGACCATCCTTCTTCTTTCTCTTTTTCACTCCGCTCTTGATGAGGGAACAGGGGAATATTTTTCAATGGATGAAACAGTACTCACACGCTGGAATTATGATATCTTTTTCCCAGAAGACTGATTATAAGAAGTCTACTATTCTCCCCACCACACCTATGCCTGCTCAGATGAATGTTAATTAATGCGATCGGTTACGTAAAACGAGCGGTACATTTTAGAACAGCACCTTGGTGATTACATTTATTTCCCTGACAAAAGGAAAAGAGAAAGTACTTTGAAGAGTCAGAGCTAAGCATAAGTAGGCAATCCGCAGAAGCAGAATTTGGAAGCCCCTCCTGAAACGCCAGTGATTGCTACCCCATSTCTAGCTCTCAGCGTGAATGGCCACACCGTGAGATACCACATCACCTTCCACACTAAAAATAAAGGTGTGTGAACACTAAGAAGTCCCCTAAGTGCTCAGAAAGGCCCAACAAACCCGGAGCAGAGAACGGACAGACCATGACACGTAACCAAGCCCCAGGGTCACCATTATTTACCCGGGGAGCGCAGGATCAGTGCAGGGCTGGTAGAGTGGACAGGGACTTCGAGGATGAAAAAGCAGCATTGGAGCAGAGGGATGGCTGGCTGCAGAGGGATCACTAATGAAGCTCCTCAAACACCATTCCATTTAACTCAGCATTGCAATTTATGGCCCTGGCACAGAAAGAAGAGCATGCGGGTGGCTGAACACGGGCAGGCTGCATCCAACGCAAAGATGGAAGAATTAGGATGCCCTGCTGGACTGGGTAAAGCATGCATTTCAGGACTAAAAAAAAAAACAACAAACCCACACCAAAAAATAAGTAATTCTCCTGTAAGCACCGAATTTTGCATTTGGAAAGGCAGGAGGGATGCCTCCCAGCTCCACTATCCCCTGCACCCCGAGACYGGGAACAGCCGCATCCAGCCTTCACCAGAGCCAGGCAGTAAGGACAGGGGTTACCTGTGCTGGCACATGCAATACCAGGAACAACCTTTTAAATTCATCATTTAAAASYGGCAGCCACTCAGATCTTTCAGGAKGGGAAGGTGGAAACCGGCTACTGCTGCTGGCTCCCCGCTCTGGACAGAGCGAGCTGCTGCCAGCAGTTAAAAGCAGTAAGTGTTCCCTGCTCAGGGCGAGCGGTCACCGCTTCCTTCTCCCCCTGCCCTTACGCAACCAGGCTGCTCTCTAAATATGCAAATTTTTTTTTATTACAAGTTCTCTTTTTTAAAAATAAATCATTTATTAAAATTTATAAAGAATAATTATAATTTCTTTAAAGTCTTTTCACGTCTCACATCTCTAATTATCCGTCGCCTGCTTAAACCAACTCATCATCCCTTTGGGGTGCCATGTGCCCTGGTTTGAGGACACTGAGCTGTCCCAACAGAATTAGACCCTTTGCTTATTACCCACCCAAATTCAATAAGACAGTAGCATAGGTGCAAGGCTGAGTTAAGTGTTGTTGTTGTTTATTTCCTTAAGAAAGGATGTTTGAGTCCAGGTGGGGCTGGGCATCCTCCGCAGCCCCTCTGCCCCGCCGCTCACCCCCCAGACCCACTCTCTCATTTCACAGCAGGGCAGGACCTGTTGCCGAAGGCTCATTCTCAGGAAAGCTCAGATGCTTCAGATGACTCTCAAGTGATGCAAAAAATGTTCAACGTTTCCTAGAATTTCCCAGTTCTTCTTGTCTCTTCCTTTTCTTGAATGTCTTAAGCATCTACGACAAACATTTCTTCAAGCCTTTTCTCGATCRTGGGCTTAATCCAAGAGCAAGAGACGAAAAAGAGATCTGGGTCAAGCCCTGCAAGTATTATGCTCATTCAATCAGAGCGCAAAAATCAGCATCGTGACACAGTTCAGCTAATTCCTCTCTAACCAAAGAAGGCRAGGTTTTCTGAAAATTAAGTATCAGATCTATAAACTATAGACAATCAATCCATAAAATAAACCTGAGATTSAAAGCCTCACTGAGCTTAATTGAACAAATTCAAACAACAAACGCAGCTGAAGTAATCTTTTCCATTTTACAGACAAGCCTCAAGTAGGAAAAGAAACGACATTTTCTACATAAATTATTGGTTGTGAATTATTCGCTCACTTTCATCTTGGATCCTTGCCAAGGATTCGATTTAATTCTGACTGACATCAAGAGAGCCTCCCCCTCTCCTTCAGCGAGAGCTGGCTCTGGCCCCCCCAGTAAAAGGAGCTGTGAAGAGCCGCGCTCACAGTTCAACCATTGAAGCCAAATCTGGAGCCTGGCAGGGGCRGCAGGTTTGGTGTAAGGGGGCCCTATGTACCGCCGCTATTTGTCTTCAGGTTTCCTGGAAAGAAAATCCATTTTGACTATACCAGCCCTATCTGGAGAGATTTTCACTGGCTTCCAGGAAAATTGTAGGTTTTAGGTAGAAGCATTCCTTTTTTTAATCACTCACTGTTATATTACCTGTGCTGCCCTTATGCCCTGAAACTTAGAAAACAGATTTGTTGTTTCGTGTCTTACCCTTTGCTCAGGGAGTCTTGAAGGACGGCAGCGCGTGCCCTGGCTGAACTCTTCGCGCCAGCTATTCCCTCCCAGCGGGGATGATTCTCTGCGCATTAGTTAACAGCACCGAAGCCAGACCCAAAGATTTATTTAGCATCCCATTTTCAGACCACGCTTTGGTCTATGCCACTTGGCTCTGCGTTTGGAAAACTCTCAGACGCTCTTAGCAAAGGCACCGACGAAGCCTGAAGGAGTGAGGGTGTCAGCCCGCGGAGGGGCTCGCTCCTGCCCGCCTGCTGCAGGGCGCAACCTGAAGGCACCTACATGATTTTCCTGCACCCAGCAAACACAAGAACTACACAAAATCCAGAAGCTGTTAGTCATTTTTACTTATCTCTTGCTCTGACATTGCTCTTTCTTTTCCCTGGGAAATCAGAGATACTGGATCCTGCCATATAAACAAAAACCAGGGAGCTCCAGCGTTTAAGTGGGGTTTATGAAACATACCTGAGATTCTCACCCTGGCACATCTCAGAGTGGGATCTTCTGGCCCCCAGTGCCCCACTGCAGCCTCAGCCTCATATGCACAATTTCAGAATATAAAGCARTCAGCAGTCATGGCCACCTGACAGTTCCCCCATGATTTAGGTCTGCTCATCAGGGGCTTTTTCCCTGCAAACACAGGGAATGATCCATGTCTTGGGGCTAAAGCAATGAGCCGGTTTCAGCAGAAGGGAATCCACTTGTGGCAGCACCGTTTCTGATTGGCTCTCAGTGTCCCAAAATCACCCCTGAGCAAGCAGAAGATCCTAATAGTCCAATCAGGTAAATTAAAAGCAACACCTTAGAGGCTTGTGGGCAGAGTCTGAGCAGTCTACCTGTAATTAACCCTAAACTGAACTGTGGAGATACTGAACCCAACTGAGTCCAAGTGCTTCAGCTGTTACGCCGTTAGCATCTTCAGCAGTCACATCGATACCCCGCTGCCAGGCTTTGCTTCAGGTTCTCATCTCTCCTCTGTATTTCATGAGACTGAGTGTCCCACCTGGAATTAAACTTTCTCCTATTTGTTTCTTCCTCCAGCTCGGTCCCACCACTGCAGCCGCTCCCGCAGAGCCTTAGCACCGAGGGCCATGGGCCCTAGCAGCAGGAGGTAAAATATTGATCCACTCTGGTGCTTTCTTCTTTGCAGTTGTATTTTTGGCTATTTCTTTTTCTGCTTTTATCAGGTCCTGCTCTCATAGCTCTATGAGTGCTCTTCTGCACTGTTATTTACTGTCACTGTTATTTACTGTCACGAGGAGAAGCACAGAAAGTAAAGGAAGCAATTTTCACTTACTAATAACTTTTCCCTGTCATGGACATAAGCCTTGACTCCTTTTTGAAGACTAGGGGCCAAATTACTGGTTGACATAGGATCACAAACCTCCACAGACTTCAGAGAAGTTGCAGCAATTCACACCGGCTGAAAATCTGCCTGGAAATCTTTGTAGCTAGTTTGGTGAAAAGCAGAGCTTTCCGCAAGTGAGAAATAGCAGACGTTGCAGACCAGAATTGTTATTGCCCTTTAATACTGTKGGTTACCAACTTGCAGATTTCTGCTGTAAGAGACCATCTGAAATCGGTGTCTTTTTGAACTCACCCGGGCGCACGCTTGGTGCAGCTGGTGCTCTCTGGCCGGTGCACGCAGCCGCTTCGCTGCGTGGTGCCGCACGGCGGTGCTGCGGCAGCCCCACCGCGGTGCTAGGGACGGGTCTGGTGKCACACAACGGCTGAAGCCGTCTGGGTGCTCCTGGTGTTTCGCCCTGGCCAGGGGCACCGGCACCGGCACCCCCAAGCCCAGCTCTGAAAGGAAATTGGGGTTTTTGGGGTAGGTATCTCTTTCATTTATGATGCTATAACTGCTGGAGGATGCTGTTATCAAAATGTTGGGTGGACTGTCAGGCTGCAGCCAGCACATGCAATCTGTGATGTTCAAGTGCTCAATTTAAACCTGAAAGTAAGAAGTTTCTAACTTTGTTCGCTAACACTGCCATGTCAACAGCCATTGCTTCTTTCTGATTACATCACATATCTGGAAAAAACAAGAAGTGAAAGGCTTAATTCCTTTCCTCCACTGGCCTGAAACGTGTAATGGGCGACGATCTCTCTGGCGAGGTCCACAGCTCTCGCTCCCTGCCGAAACCCGCTCCCCCTGCAGCACCTTCCTCTATTTGTTAACGCCAAGGGAAGCCCCTGGTCACCCAGCTTKTGGCAGTCAGCTCTCCTCCACAGGCGTCATCTGAGTTCTCTGGGGCTTTATAGCTGGAATTGCAGTTTTCAAACACTACGTTACCTCTAGGAAAATTATCTATGGATTTGTATTGTGAACATGTTATAAGGAAAGTAATTGYTAAGCTCCTACCTAAACCAATCCATAGCTTTATCATGGTCCTCAAAACACCTTGCAAGCTATTCATGTTAATCTTGAAGTTTCACTACATTTTGCTGGGCACCCGGGATCTGGAAGAGGTTTCTCTTCCAGGTTTCTCTTCCTGGTGCACCATTTCCATTCCCACAGGTGGCTCCGAAAAGCCCCGGGTGAGCAGAGACCCCAGGCCGGGGGACGATGCACGACCCAACGTGCTGCACGCTGCTGGACAACTTGCTTCACGGTCATATGCTTCTTCGGGGAATTTTCTAGCAAGCACAAAGCATACCCTCTTTCCCAATTTCATAAACAAACAAAACCAAACAAAGCCATGCTTTGCTCATTATGTCTGGCTTGTAGTGCGTAACCTCTAAGACAACTTAGAAAATAACCCATTAGCAGAGGACTTGATTACATGTAACAGAGGATCTGCTCTCCTTGCTCTAAATACATACCTACACACGAGAACCCAGAAAAGCTCAAAGTGATAGTTTTTATCTCAGCAGTAGGGATACAAAGAAAAGAGGATAAAGMAGCACAAGTTTCTTTCCCCTTTTCTGCTCTTGACCTGCTGAGCAGAAGCAGCAAAGGTGGTGTTGGCACTTCAAGAAGTGTTGGGGTCACCAGGAGCTTTGAGGACTCCTCAGCTCTCCCCCAGGCACCTCTGCAGTGGACAGCTTCGTACCGTCCAGCTCCACTTGCTAATGTCGCTGATATYTGACTGTGTAACCTTGGTATCTTTACAGCACAAGTAAAAAAGACAATGCACGAGTGACAGCTTTGCACTTAACGCATCGTTTCCCAGTGCACGTCGGACCTCGTGACTGYGAGGACGTGACGCTTAGCACTAGCTTTTGGGGCTGGTGGAAAGCAGATCAGACTCTGTTGTGGTTCACGCCTCGCCAAGGGTTTGCATGTGCTGTCCCTAATTATGCAGTAGGCAGAGCCCCAGCAGAGGCTGGGGGTGGGAAGGTGGAAAGGCAGGAAAGAYGCAGCTCCTGTGCCTCTGCACTTGTCATGGTGCATGAGTCACATCAGCCTYTTCTAGGGAGCAAGCTGAGTTTCCACGGCTGGCAGCTAGAAATAAATGCCTTTTTAACTGATGAACTAAACAAATGYGTGCATTTGGGACAAATGTGGACCTGCAGTATTGCCCTGCAAAGCCCCCTCTGGTACTCAAAGTACATTGAGAAATAACTCCAGAAACCAGAATTCTGAGTTTCTGTTGTCGTTTCTTATTACAAAGAATTCAAACCACTAAAACTACTGGCAGGGAATTACTAAGACCGATGACTCACCAGCAGCCGCTCAGCAGTCAAGCCATTTGTCTGGGAGGTGAGAGGCTGCTCAAGTCCGTCCTGAACTGAGAGCTTCATCATCCAGCCCGCAGAAGCACCGTGCCCATCAGCTACCGGCTCAGCCCATCCGTCGGACGTCGGCCTCACACACGCCGTGATGACCATCCCGAGACGGGCTGACCTGCAAGCCCAGACCTGACCGACCTCCGGTGCGGTGGAGCTGAAGCAGCCTCTCACCTTGAGTGGGTCCCAAAGATGCCTGCGAGCCCTTCGTTCCTGGGCCAGGGCAGAGCGAGAACAGCCAGGTTGCACGCTCCCAAATGACGGTCCAGCCTGCACCGTGGTTTATTTCAAACAACTGTTTCAACATGAACCCTGCTGTGAAACAGAGC
Source organism: Oceanodroma leucorhoa (assembly GCA_030449065.1). Taxonomy (NCBI): domain Eukaryota; kingdom Metazoa; phylum Chordata; class Aves; order Procellariiformes; genus Oceanodroma; species Oceanodroma leucorhoa. Next base: position 447,961 of record JASVER010000164.1, read on the forward strand.
AGCTGGATTTGCACAGAGCAGAACATTAAAATATAAACATCTTGCTGTGGAGGCCTGAAATAATTAAATAGAACTTAATGCCTAACATGTATTAGCTAAGGGAGGGAACACAGAGTCTTCCTCTCACAATCCACCAGGTCAAATTCCAGCTTTCCATAGAAAGACAAAGTTCCTTTAGTCCATTTTTCTGAGTAATGATCAATAAGTCTATTATTATCCATCCAAGGGGAAGGCTGACAAGTCAGGCTTAGAAACATTGATGTTCTTGCTTCAAAATAAGGGAACTGCCAATTTAACCCCATGGAAATATTGATGCTTGCAAAAAAAGCACATATCTATTCTGTCTCATTTTGTGAAAATGTAATTACTGTGAGATGATAATACCAGGCTGAACAGGGGAAAGCAGGCAGACGCTTTGTACCGACCCACATAGCAATCTCAAAAACATCATCAAATGGCCAGAAGTCAGGCGTTCGGTCTGCCCCAGGAAGAAAATTAAGTGCTGTTGTGTAGTCGCTGCAGCTTTTGCCTCAGTCTAATACCTTAATCTTCTTTTCTGAAGTCCAGCTCCTAATTTTTAATTATGTCTCCATTTTTTGCCCTGATTTTCTCTGCCCCACAGTCTTGCCAAAGAGCCTCTTCGTTGGGAGCATTTGAGCTGTGGTTTCAGCACTGGTGAAGCTGGGGAGGAGGGACGCAGAGGGCAGCAGCTCTCCTCCCACGGCTGCTGTTGTGCCAGGGAAAGCGCCGTCAGACTCTTCAGCTACACTATCTGTTGGCCTCGCTGGCTCAAACTCTAGTCTTCCCTGTCTGTACAAATAAAAGGTGCTTCTCACGTAAAACATCAGCAGGTCTCTCGCACCTGCTGCTTTCCGTAGTTGTTCATGGCACCTCGACCACCTCGGCTCGATGTCCACGYGTGCCTCAACGTTGCTAGCCCCTCTGTTCTTCAGAACTGAATCTGCAACAAGAAACAGGAACCTTAGCATTAAAGCGTTAAGTTGACTCCAGTCCATTCACAATACTGCTGYTTACAAGAGTGAAAATACAAATCCAAATAAACAAATGAAGGAAGAAACGCAAACAAGCAGTTCTCTGGGCAGAAGGAATGATGCCTGGTTTCCCCTGGGCTGGTCCCACACAATCCGAGCTGCAGCTGCAGCCTCCACCGGAGCCTGGGGCGATGCGGCACCCCTCCTCARGTGCCTCTCTTTCAAGAAAGTCAGAAAAACAGAATAATCTGTGTCTTCCTTGGTATGTTTGTCCAGGTAAGAAAATCAGAAAGGCCCACAGGCAGCATGGTAAGCAGGCACTGTATCATATATAGCCATGTACCGTATATAACGACCAGTATCATATATAGCCCCACACGCTCATGGCGGAACATTGCAGCCCTGTGTGACACGGACTCGCTGTCCCTGCGGAGCTGTTAGAGGCCTGCTAACAGCASGGCCATTTCTGTCCCCGGGGCTGGCCGCGGGGACCGGCGCTGCCAGCAGCAGCTCTGCGCACAGCCCTCGGCGCCAGCACCTCACGGGGCGCGCGTCCCCCAGCCGCCATCGGAACCAAACCTGCCGTTTCGCACAAGAGGCGGGCACGGTTCTCCGCGCTCTGGCACCGGCTTTGGACGCTGACACGAAAGTCCATATTGGCACCAGCTGTTGCAGCAGAGAAAAGAGTCAGGCGGGTGCRCAGGCAGCTCCCAGCCACATCCCTCTGCCAGGGAGACAAGCAAAACCAGGCAGGTTGTGACTGCGGGGCCCTGAACCCGCTCCCGGCTCCCACAGAAACCGGATGGCAGCCGGGGATCCGCAAGGCTCCTCCTCGGCAGGACCGGAGCATCCGGCACAACACGAGCAGAGCAGCACGTTCTTCACCAACTAATACTTCTTAACTACCTTCACTATGGGCTTTTTGGGCTGCAGACAATTCCTTTTTTGAGTTTTATTAATGATGAAAGACCAACACGTAGACTATTTTTAGCGTACAGAATATATAGTATGTTTCCACCCCTCTATAGAGCAAATGAAGTATTTGATGACAAATTCACCAATTAAGTGGGAGCAACTCAATTGACTTCAGTGGAGTTCCACTGACTTACTCCTGCTAATTCCATTAAGCAGGCTTTAGATGACATTTATATAGACAGACTTCAGCCTCCCTCCCTTAATCTTTAATATAAGTAGTCCCAAGAAGCCAGTGGATCATTTCAGTTGGAAAACACTGCCGGCTTTCTCTCTTGAGCAAACTTGGCACCTTATGAAGGCAACTGCCGTGTTGGAGGGTTGAAGTGTGGCAGTCATGTCTACCGCTTATTTTAAATGATTGTTTAACAGTAGAATATATGAACTTTGAGCTAACAATCTTTCTCTTAAAAAAAAATAAAAGAAGAGGATGGGAATACAGCCATTGCATTTTAAAGTAGACCTTTCAAGCTATAAGGCTGAGACAATAGATGTCATAAGTTATTTTCACTTTAAAACTAATTACCTCTGCTAGCGAGGGCGGCTGCGTGAGGCAGCGTCCCGATGTGGGGTGCCTGGGTACGTGGAGCAAGTTGGAGCAATTACCAAGCCTGGTCTGACCTTGMACCTGACAGGAAAGATAAACCCCTGCACCGCGTTTTTCTGTTTTTCTGTACTGTTTTTCTCACTGTGGCACAGAGGCCCTGTGGCTTTTTCAGTTAAACCCCTGAGGCTTGGCAGGTTGATTTTCCCTGCTGGGGATGGGGACAGGAGAGTCGTCCTCCCAGACAGCCACCCCGCAGTGCCCGCACACGGCTCTGCTCACCTGCCACGCTCCTCAGCCCTTTGGCTGCAGGGTGCTGAAACGGTGATAGGGAAATAGTGAATATTCATGGTGAAATGGTGCAAAGAGAGGGTTCACCAGAGCCACACGTGCCGGGTCCCTGTGGCCATCAGGGACCCCAAAGTGCAGAGGCATCCGTGGCTGTGCTGCTGCTGCTGAGGGCTTAAAGGAGCTTTTGATATTAGGGAATATAGTCGGAGCATCGCAGATAATTCGTCACTCGACCCATTTATTTATGCACAGGAGTTTTCAGACACAAATGCCTCCTGGGCAGTCCCCAGGGCAYGGGCAGCGCTGCGGGGGCTCCCTGGGGTTGGCACATAAGGCACACGGACTCACTGCGTTCCTGTGTTTTTCTTGGATATATATTGTAGAATGTTTCTATCTGTCTTTATAAACATACCTCAGGCTGGGGTTTACTTTATGCCAGGACAGCGACGTCCCAGTGCCATTGGAGCTGCTGGTTCCCAGCACAACTGAAATGCGTTTTTCTCCCTTCTTCGCTCCCACGCTGCCCGTGCTGGAGTTCACAGCCCCCGCCGCCCCCCACCCAAACTCCCTGCCGCGGTCTGGCCAGGCCCTCCGCGTTTCCGAGGTACACCCCTGGGGTCGGCAGCGGGCCAAATCCCACTTTCTCCATTTCGGGAGGAAGAACTGGTGAGCAGGTACAGCCACRAAACTCGGCCCCCGCGGCCACGGCTGGGCTGCAGGAAAGGCAAAAGYCACGAACAAGGTCTGTCCCTGCAGCCCTCCGGGCCCCCTTCCCTCGTACCTCCGTTACTTTCCCATGGATGTCCCCTGAGTTCTGCTTTATCATCTACAGTCTGCCCTGCCGCACCCTTTGACTGCAGCTGGTTTTATTTCTAGTAAACTCCAAAACAGAATAAATGGATCTTCTACTAATTTGCAGTAAGACTTTATAACTTCATTAAGTAGGAACAAAATGATGTGGGTTTCACTTGAAATCAATTGGAACATACGGGGCTGCAGTATAATTCATCCTAAAAATTACTTTATTCCTAAAAATTATATTGAGATCTCTCTAAATTCAGTGATGACCCAAACTAAACAAATGCACTGAATACCTCACCCTGCTGTCTCATGTTCTCAAATGGCAAAACCAGCATAACCTCTAAAATCAGACTCTCTAGCTGGAAGCTGAGCATCCCATGGACCAGAGAGTCCAGCGTGAACCCACCGGGCATACAGGGCATGGTCAAGGKCAATTTAAGCTCTTATCAGCTCTGCATCCCTGAGACCAAGCATGAAGTAGGAAATCCATGGCCAGGCAGCGGTGGCTGCTGGCAGCCCAGCGAAGGAAGCAGCCAGTTGTGCCGCTGGCTGGGAGACACTGGCCCTGGCTGCCTGGACCTGCTGGAGTTTGCTTCCTCCGCTCTGAAACCGCACTGCTGGCTCCTGCTRGCCCCGCTCTGAAAACCCACCAAGGCTTTAGTGCTCACACACGGCGTGTGAAAGGTGTCACTGCTGCAGATAAGTATTTCTCATGAGCCTTAGAGGAACTATTGCTGTAGAAAAAAATCTAACTTCTTCACCCCATAAGCTTAATTTAACATATTTCACAGTTGGATAGTGTCAGTTCATGGTTACGCTCACACTGGCTTCTCGGTCTACCTTCTGCCAAGCCTCCTCTGCCCGCGCACCGAACGCCCCGCTCSAACAGCACACATCATCACGCTCGAGCAGCAAAGCTTTTCAGAGTTTGTTCCTCAACGATTAATAAAATATCTGCACTGTCCACGGAGCGAGTGGCCGTGCCTGCAGAGCGGGGTGGGATGCTTCAGCCGAGCCGAAGTGCAATGGAGTTCCATGGAGGCCATTTTCAGCTGACCTGCTGCCTGCGGGAGCTCCTCGCTCCTGAGGCAAATTGTCTCCTTAAAATGAGGGAAGCGGAAGGGAAGAGAGCTGAATAGCAAATGCATACCAAAGTCTGTAAAGAAAGCTTTCAGCCTCACGTGATGGAAAAAGCAAAGCTGTCCATTACCAATTATAAACTACTTACAGCAGAAATAAAACCAGATCACAGAAAAATCAGATCACAGGAAAAAAAATCAGCTTTTCTAGCTGTATCCAGCCAACACAATAAAGGGGTATTAGGATGAATGAACTCATTTTATTGCTTTTCTGTAACACCAGTTCAAACAACGGATCATGGAGAGCAGAATCCGAAGGTCGGTGCAGGCAGCGCCAGGCTCTGCAGTCAGCTACAGCAATTTGTAAGAATCCAGTAGAGCCCCAAAGCCTACAAATATTTCCATGAAGAGCAGCAAACCCGCCCTGACCAGCCTGCAGGCATTGCAATCCGCCGGCACACAAATACCAGAAATAAGAACAATTACAGTAGCAGCAAGCAAAGGTTTCCGTGGCCTCCCCGCAGACACGGGCAGAGCCCGGGAACTGCCCCGTCCGTGGCAGGTCCCAGCGGCACCACTCCTAATTACTGCCAACTTCGTCTGCCATTAACATCAGCCTGAATTTAGGCGAGCAAAATACCTGGCCAGTTTGAGTCCAAACCTGGCATCATTCAAATGAAAAATCGTATGAAAGAAGTTCCGCTGTTATTAATAACTTTTTTAGCATATTGAAGTGGAAACCGTGGAGACGTGCTGTTACCACAGAAACTGGAGGCACTGGCAGCGGCTGGAGGTGGGATTCTCCCGAGCACAGGCACGACCTCAGGCAGCTTTGCTGAGAGACCTGAGATGAAGAGCTGGCCTAAAAACAACTTACCTTTACCTTTATATTAATAAACAAAAATTATTATCAGTCAAAACAGGGAGGCGAAGAAGGCGGAATGAAACGCTACCTACACTGAAAAAAGCCTTAAATGTCCTTACTGTGTGTTTAAATACAGAGATGACAGCTTCTAGCACCTCAGTCTGAAAAAGACTGGTACCTGCGGGCTGCAGCTGGTGTCAGCGACAGCTATGGAGCTGCACACAGATGCACTGCTGGGAATGCAAACCCAGTCCCCGGCCCGGTGGTCGGAGGGATGAGAAGGGTGGGGTGCTGGGACCCCCATCCTTGGGGAGCCAGGGGGCATGGTCCAGCTCTTCCCTCCTCATTTACTGCCATTTTTATAGATATCTCAAGCAGTGCTTCAGATCTATGACAAGAAAATAATACAAAATTTTTAAATTTTTTCCATGGTATTGTGGTCTTGTTTTGCTTTTCATCGTCCAGCTGCGCAATCCCCTGTGTATGGGATTCAAGCAGCGCCCAGTCTCTGTRGTCTGCAAATACTTCAAAAGGCAGGGTAAGGCAGTCACCTCCAGCAAGGATGCTMAGGGAGTGAACGTGTAAGGGTAGCAGATAGAAACAGCAGGTACTATTGTCTGTTTGTGAGGATAAGCATCTTACTAATTTCATTTTTAATGCTTTAGCTATCCTGTGCTTCACGCTTATTTCTACACGTCTGTATCAACCCCGTGAAGATCAGCAGCAGCAGTTCCTGGGGCTGGGACGGGGTAGACGGAAATCTGCAACTCTAAGGCGATGCCTGCCTGCTTTCCCTCCTGACACCCTCCTCCGAATGGGGCGGGAGATGCGGCACCTCAGGATGCTGAAAAGTTTGGGAAAACCGCATGTATCTGCAYGCGGGAGCTCTTCTCCCCAGAAGAACACGCTGCTGCGGTCGCCAAAGAGAGGGGACGAAGTCACCGCAGGAGCCTGGCACTGCTGGGCTGGCTCTGTGCTCTGCCCAGCAGAGAGACAGGGCTGGCCACTGCAGGGGAGAGACGGGTGTGAAACCATTACAAAGGACAGGAGAATTAGCCCTCGGGCATTAATTTATTCAGGAAACGCACTGCTGGAGCCGCCGCGTATATTGAAATACAGCACAGTAAATTATTAGCAATATTGCTAATAATTTCCACCGGTAATTTAATTTTGTACAGAGCAGAGACAATCTCATTTTCAACGCTCAGCTCTGGCCACATGTTACCATTTTTGTTTTTAAATGGTTCTCATCTCCATTATTTCCAGACTGTATAAGGAAAGATGGACAGAGGTGAGCTGCTGCCCCGCTGCCCCGGGGGAGGCCGGGCTCTCCCCACCAGCTGCCGAGGGAGCCCTGCTGCTGGGGTGGGAACACGGCAGAGGGAGAGGCGGGAGCAGGACCAGGCTGCTGCCCTTCATTCCCTCCCAAACAACATCACTCAGCACGTGTATACCGAAGGAAGAACATGAAATATTGATTTCCACCCACAGGTCTTCCACGTTCCTGGAATATTAAGTTTTACTAACAATTTTGGAAGCCACAAGCCTCTGTTTTATAACCTACAGCACAAGGGGCTTATTCTATWTTAATTGCATGCAAAGAGGCAACAGAAGACTAATTTAAAAAAAAACAATGGCTGAAGCACCTCAGGACAAGGGTCAATTACATTTCTCTAGGGCAAGTAGCTGTTTGCATCCTGCAGGACCGGGGAAGCGATGGCTTCCAAGCAAAGACGCCGATGCATTCCCAGTGCGTTCCTGGTGTCACCTGTGCACCCACCACCCTCCTCACCCCTCACGCCGGATTAACCAGGCCGGTACCGCCGCGGCCACRGCACAGCCGAACACCCAACGTGGCACAGCTCTCTGACAGCACYGACGATGCTTAATGAATTACTGCCCACCCGGGAGGCGTCAGGGCTGACCCCGTCCATGCCGGGGGCCTCATCCTGCACCACCACCTCCCGCAGCACCCACACCAGCACCAGCCTTGGGCACCGCCGCCACGCGAGGCATCAATAGCTCCTAACATGCTAACTGCTTCTCGGCAGTGTAATTACACAAATTAAGAGTTTCATCAGGGCACTGGGATGAGAACGAAATTTTTAGACAGACGTATAGATTTTTATAACAGGGCCTGCCGAGGTTAACCAAAACATCAAATCCCAGCCAGCCCCGTCGTTACACTGATTACACACGTGTTCRACTCTGACACTTGGCTTTTTGTGCTACCAAAAACAAACCCACTCTGCAACCCACAGGGAGAACGGCCGTGCCAGAGCCAAGGGACGAGGGAACTCGTCCTTCCCGCTTCGTTAGGACAGCAGCTCTCTCCAGAGGTGCCAAGGAAGATCAGCGCTGGATAGATTTAAYGAAACATGGGGGAAAAGCAACATTTGCTGGCATCCAGGGGCCAGGCCGACACTCCCAGAGGCAGAGCCCCTGCTCTGAGCACAGCCGGGCACCGAGGGTTTGGTACCCTGCGCTGCCGGGAGGAGATTTGGTTTCCCCCACGCTGCTCTGCCCTGGGAGAGCTTCTCTGGGGGGGCAGGCAGCGGGGTGCCGCGTGCCGGAGGGATGCACCGGGCGAGCGTGTCCCTTCCCAGGCAGGATGTCCCTTCCCAGCGTGTCCCCGTCCTGCAGGATGCAAGGGATGGTGCAGAGGTTACGAGGAGGAGCTGCTCAAAGCAGCTCCAGCAATATCCGACAGATAAACATAGAGGTGTCCGTTTTCCTAACGCYGTTCATGTTGGGAGGGACCTCCTTCCGCGGACAGACTGGCTGGTACCAGGGGCACCCCGGCRCGGAAACCTGCATGGAGATCCCCAAGCCTGGGAAGGGCACCGGGGACTCTGGGCCACCACTGCTGGGGACATCACCGGGAACTGGAAGGATGTATTTACCATGATTGCATGGGTTCTATGAAGGGCACAGGAACGTGCAATGACTCCCAAGATTTGGGCTGATATTCCACATAACACTGTRGCTCTTTATTCAATAATAGTGAAAAACAATCCACATAGGACATTACATCTCCTGACGTATGGTTCCTGACRGAAGGGAGACTCCTACAGAAAAGGYGGTGGGCTTGCTGCAGGGGAAGCCTCGTCCTCTCACAGCACATCTCCTCTTGAGGAGCCCCTGAAAGGGAGACGTTGAACTCGGGGAACAAAGAGGCCATTGTACAGCAGAAGCAAGTCAGTCTCCTTTTAATTTGTTGGTGCAATGTCTGTAATCTCACATTTTCCTGTTTTGCTTCACATAGATTTAACCACTCATGCAAAGAGGCTGAGAAGAGGAAAAGCAGCTCAGGAGCTGACTACTCGAATAGCAGGAGATGYGAAAACTACGGCTAGTCAAGCCCAAGCAATGACTGAAATTCAATTTCTAAAACGGACTCCAGTCGTCAGTCTTGTTGGGAAGAGAGAGGACGAACAGACCTGACCCACATTTATGGAGCATAACTATTCCCACATGCTGCTGCACCGGCGCCTGGGTGTAAAGGAGCATCCTCCTGGCCTGACCCTGCAACCCCCTCCCGCGTTTCCCACTGGATGCCAGAGCCAGGCTTTCAACGCTTTCTGCTAAATTAATGACTTCTTTAGCAGAAGGGTGTCATCTCTATGACTGTTTAAGCAAATAGCAAGAAGGATTTATTCCATGGAGAAGGAATGCTTCTGCAATGTGGGTAAGGCATGCGAAAGCACGTGGCACTCTGCAGCACCTACGGGCGGCCCTCCGGGACGCAGCTTGTTTTGCAGCAACATATGCTCTTCTGCGTTGTATTATATTAGTAAAATTAATAAAGTCAAATTYATTTAAGAGAAATATTCAAAATACTGGTGCTTTGAAGTGAGGCTTTGGCTGCAGAACAGTTTCTCATTAAAGCTGTGTCACAGAAAGCCTCGCTGCTCGCAGAGTGGCTGCAGGCGGGCATCTGTTCTAGCAAAACTTCCCTCAAACTCTGGAATACTTTTTTGGGAAAAAAAATACTTTTAGGGGAAAAAATGTTGGCAAATCCATTTTGGGGCCCCCAGAGCCCCCGCRAGGGGCAGGGCAGGACTGCAAGGGGGCCTGCCTCTGCATCCCAGTCTCCTACTGGAAAAACTGATTTTGCTGCTGTCACTGACTGATCCTGCTGGGCAACGCCTCACCCGGCAGCTTTTAAATTTTTTGCTTCAAATCCAGCTGGAAATACTTATCAGCTCCTATATGCCAGATGTAAAGGATGTTTGTCATACATTTAATTTCTCCATCTGTAYGTTGGCCAGAACTTCCATGACATATTTTTATGAGTAGATAACATGCCACTTTTGGGGAGGGAAGTGTTCAAAACTTAAATCATTGCAAATTCTSCAGGTGGCTGAATTGAAGAGGGAAGCTCCTGTGATCAGGACACAGACGGAGGCAAGAGCGTTTGCATTTCACGCTTGACTCCAACATAGAGCAACACAGAGCAGGACCAGATCACATCACCTCTCCATGACTGCCAAACAGGGGTGGATGCGTGTCACAGTGTCACAAGGACAGGCCTCTCTCCACATAGATATTTACATTTCAAACTCACTCTCATTCCTTTTTTCAGGGCCAGTGACCAAGCCAACACAATATGATGCTTCGCTCAAACCGAAGCAACTTAGCGGGGCTGGTCCGTGTGTCCGGAGCAGCTCGAGCACCCCCAGACCTGGGCTGCTGCCCCCGTGAACCATCGGCGATCCGAAGGGAAAAGCTAGTGCAAAACCAGCTCTTGGTCCTGCTGGGGAGCGTCCCCAGAAGCAGTTTGCCAGCCCAGGCCTCTGCAGAGTATGGGCGAATTTCATCTAAACTTTTATTATAGCAGGATGAATCTTTCTTCACAAAATTGGCACCAATTACTCTAAATTTGAAGAGTTCATTAGATAAATGGTAATTGCAATAACATGCTTTAAGGAAATAATGAAACACAAAACCTGCTTTCAGGAAAATCACTTATCCCCTTTCCAGATAACCTTCAAACAGCTGTGTCAAGATTAATAAGAGAAAACAGCATTTCCGAAATACTAGCTTTCCAGACCGACTGCTAATTAATACCTTGCGGCTTGCTTTCCCAGTCTGTATGTTTTACTTTCACACCCTCTTTGACCGACCGGCTCTTCTCTTCGCTGCTGCAGGTTGCTCCCAGCCATGCGCTGCCGGCACCAGGGTCTGGGGTGCAGCACTCACCCCACGGTGACCAGTACCTGCTGCCAGCCCTCACCCACCACGGGCAAACGCTGACTCAGCAACACTGAATCCCAGCCCTCCTCCGAGCAGCACTGCTGTTSTATCGACACCAGCCAGCTTTGGTTTTATTTTGCTTTTWAAAAAAAAAAGCAGTAAATCAGCAGCGAAAAAGGGTGCCTGGTTCCAGATATCGTTGTAGCAGGAATCACCTGCCAGTGCAGCAGCTCTCCCATGTTCTTCTTCGGGGACGAGCGCATTTTTATCTTGTAAGCCCCACAGCTGTGGTGAAGATGTTTATTTGTACTGCAGTGGCACTACAAACTTCAGCCATGTACTGGGATCCAATTATGTCAAGTACTTGCTGATTTAACGATGCATTATGGAGCAGGGGGAGAGCAGACGTCTGCAGAAAGCTGCCGTGCTCTTTGCAGAAGATCACGTTCTTGGGGGATTCGTGCTGGGTTGAGTTGGGGAACGGAAAGGATTGCAATTCCTCCTGCAAGTCAGGCAGGTGCCTCCCTCCCACCTCCTCTGGGAAACGGCCTGGAAAGCCTCCTGGGTGCTGGCTCTCACCCAGCAAAGGGGGACGGATCCAGCAGCTACGGCGTTTCTTCTTTCCTTCCAGCGATCTCACAGTGGTTGGGAAGGGAGGGCAGGTGGCTGGAAAGGTCTGTGAATATTTAAGGAGAATTGACTCCTGCGGGGGTGTTTCAGAAGAGAACCTTTAAAAATAATTGAGCAAAATCTCAAGCTTGCAACTGTTTTTAAACTTGCTTTTGTCTGCTTTTTTATAAGAAAGKCGTGCTCCGTGCGCCTCTCCTGGCACGTTCTGCATTGCATGCCCTAGCAAACACCAACAGCTGCAGCTGTTAAAGAGCAGGCTGCAGAAATGCATTTTCAATGCATATTATTGACAGCGACTCTCAGGAAGCTGAACTAGGGACAGCAGCCGCTGGGATCACCACAGCTTCTGCTGCTGCTCCTGAGGGTTAATGACAAGGTACCTCCGGGCTCAGCGGCTGAATCTGCAGCACGATTCGTTTCTCAGCCGCCCACAGAGGACGATGCTCGGGCGTGCGGGGTACGGCCTCCCGCCCTCCCCACCGCAGGGACCCCTGGCACGCACGGCCAAATGCTCATCATCAAACTTTTTGCCATGTTCACCTCCAGAAGATTCCAGTGATCTGCAAAGAGCAAAGGTGTTCCTTGGTGGCACCTCTGTTACGCACAGGTTGGGTTTTATCCAAGGAGTCTTTTCGCCCAAAAGATGAAGCTACCGTTAGATCGTGGTCAAATAAGGGCTGCAGCGTTTGCCACTCCCACCCTCCTACCGTTGCTGACATTTTTCATCGAGCCCCCTCTAATTGTTGGCAGCACAGGTATGAAAACGACACCAACTGAAATGATTTAGAGTTAGCCCAAGGGCAAAAGAAGCGCCAGGATGCGCAGTACGTTTTGATGCATCTCAGCATGTACGCCGGGTAGGCGGAGGAAGGCAGGCATCGGTGGCATCGGTAGCCAGAAGCAGAAGACAGATATCCAAAGGTATAAAACCAATTATTAAAATGTAAAGACTTGAAACAAAACCTGATATTCTAAAAAAGAACAAAAACCTGAGACAGGACAAGTTACAATAAAAACAACTCAGGGGAAAAGATGTCTTTGAAACAAAAAGTCCTGCATATTAAGACCTTAGAAAGCATTAGGAATATTCACCTTGCTTTCAGCAATTATTTGCAAGTTTAGAGCCAAGGTTTCTTACTGTGAGCTCATCTCTCCTTCAGCGCTTAATGAGATAATTCTAAGCTCTAAAAGCTGGCAGAAAATAAGTATTAATGACTTTTGTCCTCTCTGGTTCACAAATACTCACAAAGGCATAAAACTGGTTTCATAGCTGCTGCTATATATTGTTTCCTATTGCAAATGGCTGTGCACTCAGGGTTAATTAGTTTACAAATGGTGGCATCCCAGAGCTGGTGCTGTGCTATAAAGCGCAGGTATGGCTGTAAGCACGCAGCACTCAGCAGCTGGGGTTATTTTCCATGAAGATGACATCTTTGTAAGTTCAGTCAAAATATAGTTGTGGGAAAAAACCTATTAGATTATTTTAACCTCTCTTGCGTAAGTTGCCATTTGCTGCCACCACATTTATGCAAAATTGTTTCATCTAATCAATATAATAGTTGTGTCAAGAATGAGTTGAATTTCCTGTAGTGAAATTGCTGCTTTTCCAATCTATCTATCTGAAATGTGTGGGGTGGAAACACTCATGATTGTGGTGAAGTCCTCATGAGGAGCTATGACAAGGAGCCCGCTCCTCATCCTATTGCAGCAAATGCAAATTTCTTTGCATAGCTAAGGGTWGAATACAAATAAAAGAATAAATAAGAGCAAATTTCTGATCAAGTCAGACTGGAGTTATCTGGCCCTGTGTTATTGCGATAGGGAGCAACTCGCTGAATTCAAAACCCCTTTACGAGCTGCAGCGCAGCGATTCCTGGTCAGAGGTATCACCCAGACCTCGCCAGCGTGGAGGCAGCTTCCCAGCAGAGCTGGTGAACACAGTCCTGCTTGGAAAGGGAACTGGGTAAGACAGAAATCACWGTGTGGTATATATACTGCTGTATGCATAAAAACGTGTGTATTGTCTCTYAAGAAAAAATATTGCCATGTTAGCACCATCGGCTTGCCACCAGCTTTGAGCAGAGCCGTGCAAACATACAGAAGCAGATGACCCCCACTGAAGCCCCTCTCTCCGCACGCCCACGCTCACCGCCGGTGTCAGCTGAACGTGGCGGTGCCTCGGCTGCTCCTGCCAGAAGCCGACACGCTGCCGGAGGTGGGGGACCCCGGGTGGCCGAGGCGGTTTGCTTGGTGGGGACACCTCACCGGGGATGTCACGAGTCAGGGGGACTCGGCTCTCGGCCGGGGCAAGGTGTGGATGCAATCTCCATGTCTGGGACGCGTTGTGGCACAGGGCATGGACGGGGACGTCTGTGTCCCTCTGTGTCGCTGCTTTCCTTGCCATCAGCTACGGACTTTGCTGTGAATCTGTCACCGTTCCTCGATACGGCAACTGGTTCATACGGTGTTGGAGCCTGCAGCCCCAGGGCTCGCCTGCAGCCGGCCCCAGCCCCAGCCCCACGGGGACGGGGGTCTCAGTCGGGGACAGGGACGTGCCTCCACCTGCCCCGCTGCTCCCAGGGAGTTGCATGGGAGAAGGAAGCACAAGGAAAAGCTCCTCTGGGACCAGCACTTATCAGCTCCTGTGTTAAAAGTCAGCCAGATAGATTGATACAACAGATCTCTGCATCAGCTACAGAAAGCTTTGGATTTAGCCTTAATTCATCCCCTAACTGCGGCTAAAGTCCACAGCTATTTTATACAGTGGAGAGGGTAGCAGACAAGAAAAACAGTCACGGTCAGTAAAGACAACACAAAGACAACTTGCTGGAGGTGTTTTTCCCCTTCACACACTCCTGCAAAGTTGACTTTTCTTACGAAGCCCCAGGAAGCACATGTCTGAGCCTGCTCCTGAGAGACTTTYGGCTATTCTTAGCTAAGCGGAAGGAACAGCACTGTCACAACACAGAACGAGGAATAAAAGAGCTAAAAAAGGAACTGTGGCTGACTTCACTCGCATTTTGCCTAAGAAGTTCATATTAATCTTACAAAAATATTTGTTTTCCTTCTCTGACGATCGTTGTCTGACCTTCAAAAGAATCAAATCAATAATAAAAAGAATCAAATCAAATTAAACTTAATCAAATATCTGGAATCCAGGAAAGTGGTATTTCAGGGAAGACGGATGAAATCTATAGTTATTGGATTGCAAAATTGACATCCTACTGCAAACAGAAGTTTGCAAATCTGGACACGCAAAGACGTTTCTGTGTGTTTTCCCCGGAGAAGCAGCATCACGTAACATGAGGACGGGGACTACTGGGGCCACCGGCTCCATCCCTCTGCCTTCAGACAGGACACCCGCCTCTGCCCTGCCTCACCGGCGCTGGCCCGAACGAGACTGCAGCTTTGTGTTCATACGTCCCAGGCTGATGTTTGCTGACGTTTGTGACAAAACACGGAGCAAAGACTTTCCTCGGTGTTCCCGAGAGCCGTGTCCTGCACGCTCGGCAGACCCCACGTGTCAGCCCTGGCACCCCCTGCCCTGGTCTTGTACCGAAGCTGGAGATAAAACTCCTCTGGAGTTTTGCTTTGCTGGAGGCAGGACGTCACCCACCACGGCCAGATGCTTGCAGCCAGCTCGGGATCGTGGATGTGTAGGAAGCCGCGGGTAAACGCGTGCTGTTCCCATGACCAGTAGCTGTTACTTCCCACCGGCATCTCCAAGCAGAACTGCAGAAGGTGCAGGGGGTGCCAGTTTCCATTCATTTATTAGCGCTACAGCCCGGTCAATAGTTGCTATAGCTCAAGCCATCCTTCAACAGGAGGTCATTAAACGTGTCTATTGATTTCCTCAAGATTTTCAACAGTATTTAAATCTTTTGCTAACTAGGGGATGGATGTCTTCGGCTGCGAATACCTCCACGCACCCAATTTCAGAAGCATAGTGCTCTGTGCACATCCACTGTTGTACTCGCAGGCTTTGCTGCAGGTCCTGAGCAGAGGAGAGCAGGAGCRGCGCTGGGGAAGAGGCAGTGCTAGGCTGGGCGGCTGCTCGCYTCTGCCCTCCTTGGGAGGCAAAGCAACCGGGGGGTCAGGTCACAGCCCCAAAGGGCTTTGTGAGGCTCAGGGGCTGCCATGCATGACCCGCTCCTGCCGCAGGCTGCTCAAGGCCCTTCGCCTTGTAAAAGGAAATATTGAAATTAAAATAATGCAATCGACGTCTGGAGCGTTTGAGCCTCACTGACCCGAGCACTGTTAGCACAGATGTGCCAGAGGGCTCTGGTCTTCTAATGGCAGCATGCATTGACCCCACCAACACCAAACCACAGGTGTCCCCCAACCCTCMCTGGGACAGCCGTGGCCAACCCCCGCCCAAGACGCAAGCCCCAGCTCCGCTGCAGGTCCTGTTCCCAAATTTCCCCCTGTTTTCATTTTCCAGTCCCAAACGATGGTGCTGACACATGCAGTTGTCCTCCCGGCTACACCGTTGGTGCATAAAGTTGCCAAAATTGCAGGTCCCCCACCCTGCATCAACCAAAGCCATCGGCCAGTTCTCAGAAAGGGGCACTTCATTCTGCAGTGTGGGGCTTTCCGTTCTCCATCGATATGGGGCCATCGGTCACAGATCAGGCCCAGGTGGCCCATCGTGTTGTTTGGAAGGGCTTAGTCAAGGAAATCTTTGAGGTTTACAAGGAGAATTTTGGGTCAGATTCTGCCTGGCTAAATGGATGGAGAGTAACAATTTTTTATTTTTCAAAAGACAGCGATATATTTGATATGTATGGAGTCAAATACAWCCTATACCTGTGAGCTGCATAGGTAATTTGTCTTTAATAAACAGACCATCGCAACTGAGTTGCCACAATCCTGCAGAATGATCTCAGCTGTGCCTGTTTGGGAAAGCGTGCAACGGCAACACGCGGATGGATGCGGTCCTACCGGCAACGGCACGCACRGCAGAGCTCGCAGCAGCGCGGCTCGAGAGCACTCTGCACGCAGGTCTCAAACGCACCCATGCTGCAGGGAGATGGCAGCACGTTCAATCACGGAACTCTCCTGCCTGCCTGCACGCCCRTGATACCCAGCGCTGGAGGATCATKTATAGGTGCACGTGGGAGGAACCCTCTCTGGCCATCTGCGTTGCTGGGACTCCCACCGGCAGCCCAGGCCTGCCCAAGCGCATCACAGCCAGCCCCGAAACGAGAAAATGTCTTTGCGGCAAAACCTGCCTGGTCTGACAAGCCTTCCCCTGCGTTTTGAAGCACAAGGCACCCCGCGGTGGGACAGCCGTCCTCGCCTCGCCACCGCTCTGAGCCTCGTTCCTCTGCCCCGCTTTGCAGCCAGCCGACYGCTCGCCCTGCAAGTCAAAGTCCGAACTTCGTGAAGAATGGCAGCCACTCTTCTGTACAAATAACATTGTGTAAACTTTAAACCCATTGAAATTCTCTAACCGGACTTATATAAAATCTCTGACCAGGGCTACTGCAGTTGGAAAAACTGGCAGAAATGCAACAGTCGGTGAAAGCTGGTGAGCCTGTCTGCAGAGCTTCCACAGAGCCGTGCGCCAGCACCAGCAACGACCCCCTGGACCAGACGCTGCTGCTGTACCACAAGTTTTCAAGATTTCCTGGGCAGACACAAGTGCAAGAAACAAAACCAAAAGAAATCCCTGAAACGTACCCCTTAGAAGCAGATTTCCAGAAAGAACCCGAAACGCTGAGATGTAATAAACCCAGAGCCAGGGACTCCGCTAACACGCGGCCCTTCACAGCACCTCTTTCTGTGGACTCTCCGGCTGCCTGAGCCCGCAGAGCCGCCGGGCTGYACAGCTCCGCAAGCTGCTCCCACCCCAAACCGCACCAGCTGGTGCCATTATTCAGCTCTTCCCAGCTTCGCTTGGACGATTGTACGACGCTGCTACTCGATGCGTCACCCAAAAAGCCTCACCTGGGCTGTCTCCCCGGTGCAGCCGTGCCAGCCCGTGCACTGGCCTCTTCCAGATCCCGTGGGGTTTGCACCAAAGAAGTTATTTGACTTATCGGCTTTTCTCTGCCTCCTTCCACAAAGCCCTCGCCATTTGTACCTCAGCTGTGAGCAAAAAACAGTCTTCATTAAAGCTCTTGAAAATGTCAGCTGTCTCATCCCCTTAAACCGCAAAATCCTCTTAGTTTTGTTTTTATTTTCCTATCTTGTTACCTCCGCAGRCTCTTCTCACTTTCTGGGGGGAAGTTCACCTGAACCTTCCCCACAGCAGCCCATTGTTCGCCCACCGCCAGCGGTCTGCTCCTGAGCAGAGGAGCACAGAAATTCAGTCCAACTATTAATAAACTGACAAAACTGTCACCATGAGCAGCAGCTAAAAATACTTGCTGCTTAAACAGAATTGGATAGACCGAGATTAATTAATGCTCACGTATCCATTCTTAACTAATTTYCACCCTGATTTTGAAACAGAGGAATTAAAAAAGGGTTATTTAATGTGCAACATCCCAAATGCAGCAGAGCCAAGATGCCCTGCGGTTTGCTCTGCAGGACGCGTGCAACACCGCGTGGCTGTGGAGCCCGTGGATGGGGCCGGGACAGCTTTAGCCCCTTGATGGGATGAGTTTGCTCTGTTTATTTGAGCAATGGGGCAATGCGCAAGGCCTGCAATCCTTCATCCTCCGACACCTCTCAATTCCTGTTAAGATAACGAAAAGGGTTTTCATCCTTTACCCAATGAGGCCAAATTGAGCTACMGAACTCTTCACTGCCGATTTAGGTYSTTCTCTTCCCAGATTTCCCATTTCTAGTTTCTACAGCAAAACTAACCCCTTGGACAACTCCTGAGCATGATATGCGTGTTGAAAGAAGAACGATGAGACACTGAAAAGAGAACCCTGTCCGCRGCAGCACCAGGCCGATTCCCCAGGACATCCCTGCCAGGAGCTGGGGCGGTGCTGCCTGCCCTGCCTGTACTTTCCACTCTCGGCAGAGAATGACCTTTATGTGCGCCAGCACGTGTGACCAAGCTGTTCTCTGGAGGCTCTTTGCCCTCTGATTCCTGACTCGGGAGCTCCTCGTTGGAGCTCACATTCCCTCAGCAGGTTGCAGGTAATCTGCTCCGAGGGCAGCGGCTGGACGTGAACCGCGATGCCAGGAGCACGCTGCAGTGGGCTCTGCCCCTGGACCTCGCTGACGATCTTAGTCATAGAAATTATTTGTTAGTCTGATGTGAGTAATTAACAGAAAAGTAATTAATGGAAAAGTAATTCKCATGGATAACAACAGAAAAAAAGGCAACATAATAAAGTATCAGTCTATACATCAAATAGTTATTTAAAATCTACACTAGCAAAAAATGTTGCTGTGTCAGCTGAGATGACCGTGCTGTTTTTCCAGAACAGGTAAGGTGCAATCTTAACGTGTATCAGGTGGTAAAACCAGGGGCTGAATTCAGTTTGTGATAAAAAAATGAACACTCGACCCTAGTAAAGGCTGGGTTTAGGCAGTACGTTGTTCTCAACTAAGCCACAGAGTCCGTCTCGACCCAACGCCACAGGCAGCGAGAGCAGGCGCCCGGCTCCCAAACCCTGAGGCTTCGGAGAGAAGCACTTCCCCAGTTTGATCGGCAAAGACTTTTGGCTGGATATATCAGACTTCCAGCCCGCTCTGCAAATGTTGGTGTAAAAGCTTTTGATTTTCCATGGGGCTTGTGACCCTTCAATGGAGTCCGTAAGAGCACTCAGGGAACCCCAGTGCCCCAGGATCTGCCAGGGCAGCTTCTGCTCGCCCGCAACGGGTCCCCAAGGGACCAGCCCCAGCTGGGTGCATCGGCAAGGCTGAACATCTCAAACACATTCAGACAACGGATGGACAGRAAAAGAGTTTTAGTAATTCCCACCTAGCAAATTTTTCAGCAAAACGATACAAAAAATTTCTCATCAAAACAGAGAGATGATGCAATGAAGGACTGAGAGGTGCAGTGAAGGACAGAGAGATGCAACRCCGGAGACTTCCTAGACATACCTGCTCGGCGAGATTTGTTAGTGATGCACTTACCAAGAAATGCCACGTTCCCCAACCCACTTACTTGCCTCTTTCTTTAATGGAGGCACAAACTGGTTTCAGTAAAATGGGTTATAGGAATCTGCAGCCAAAAGTTGAAATTAACCCAAACCAAATACTGGGGATAATAAAAAAGCCTCCYGTAACATTTCCTACCTCTTCACATTTCATACATCCCCTCTCATGTTGGTGACAGCTCAGCTGATAACAGCCACTTCTAAATGAGGAAAAATAGGCTACACTTGAAAATGTGTTTGTTAGTTAATAGCAATTTAAACATGATTTTGCTCCTAGTGCAAATGCAATTTAATACGTTCAAAAATATGTTAACTGGTCATGAGTGACTCTGGAGAAGAGCTAACATTTTCAAACGTAACCTATTTTCCCAGTCTAGACGTGCCAGATGTGTCCTGACTTTAGTTCTTTGCTGAGTTATTTTGTGCTATTCAGACAACGTAATGATGTATTACAGCATTTGCGACAAGCTACAATATAYGAGATTAGTGACATTTTTGGACTCTTCACATGATTTATAGTTATTAGCAAGGGCCTGTTAAGTGATTTACTCTCATCCAACCTGCTGCTACAGAGCTGGTCTCTGCAGCCCCAAASATCTGTTTTTCTGGGAAAAGGCTGATTTCCCCATCCCTGGCCTGTGGGGTGGCCCCACAGCATCGCYCAATACAAAAGGAATAAAAACAAAAGTAATATTCTGGGTATGAAGGACCCTTGAACTTCTTCATGCAGAAATGTGAGGGAGAAAGAGAAGAGGAAGRTGTGCATACCATTTGTCCTGGTTTCSGTTGGGATAGAGTTAAATTTCTTCCTAGTGCTGTGTTTTGGATTTAGTATGAGAAKAATGTTGATAACACACTGATGTTTTAGTTGTTGCTAAGTAGTGCTTACACTCGTCAAGAACTTTTCAGCTTCCCGTGCTCTGCCAGGTGCACAAGAGGCTGGGAGGGAGCACAGCCAGGACAGCTGGCCAATGGAGTATTCCATACCGTATGGTGTCATGTTCAGTATATAAGTAGGAGGCGTGGTCCAGGAAGTAGCAATCGCTGCCTGGGTATCGGTCGGTGGGTGGTGAGCAAGCGCATTGTGCCTCATTCATTTTGTATAGTCTACTACTATTATTATTATTATTATTATTATTATTATTATTATCCTTTCCTTTTTTGTTCTATTAAACTGTCTTTATCTCAATCCACGAATTTTACTGGTTTTTTTTTTTCCCCTGATTCTCTCCCCCATCCCACTGCGGCAGGGGGAGGGCGAGTGAGTGGCTGTGTGGTGTTTGGCTGCCTGCCGGGTTAAACCACAACACCACTATCAAACACAGAGATGGTTTTGTATATTCCAAACGGTTTTCCGCAAAGACTCCAATTAGAGACCTGAACTGCCATGAAACCGCACTGAGTTTGATGAAGTCCCAATTCAAAGATGTTTAATTATCAAGATGGGTAGGAAGAACTTATGATTCAAAGAACTTAAGGTTCTTTGCCTTTTGCTTTTTTGGGGACTTTTGTTTTTCACAGCCTGTACAGCACAGCCGTCCATCCCATGCAGCCTCCCCCATCCAAGCCCCAGCCCTGCGTCGTGCAGGTGTTGCCCTGAGAGGGCATCTGTGCTATGCTCAGCACAGAAATTTCTCCCTCTGTCAAGAGATATGAGAGATCTGGAAATAGGTTTGACCAAAAAAATAACTCTGTACAAGCTCGGAAGGAAGTGATGATCCTCACATGGCTCCTAGTCCCGCGCCACCCGTGGGCGTCGAGCACCCTGGGGACTGCCAGCACCCCCCGGCACCTCCTCAGCCCTGCACCCACCCCAGTTCCTGTTTTCGGGAAGTTTCCATCCATCCTCCTGCAGGCACGTGTGTCAGAGGGGTCCAGAAAGACCAAACACAGCAAATGAGTCGGACATCTCCTGGGCAAGGCTGCAAAGCGAGGCCCGGACCGCTCTGCAGTCGGGGCTGTTACGCTCTGCCATTGCAACAAAAACAAGCCAAACACTCCAGAAAGTGTCAACTATAGAGCCCAGAGAAATGCAGTTGTAAACAGGCAGACTCCCTGTTTCCTACCACCCATCACTGCCCTTCTTGCCGGCGGCGTACGAAATGCCAGCCGCATCGCTGGTACCTGAATGCACCCCAACACCGAACATTTGGAATTGATGAAGTCTTAAATCAGCATGTTCTGCTTCCAGGGGAAAAGAAAAGCATCCAGGTCTGTAAGCCACCTGACAGATAACGAAGCGTTCCGTTCCGGTCGCTGCCGTTATCTCATCGTAATTCCCACAGAAGTTGAGCGCTCGTAATGGCGCAAGAAGGCAGCAGCTGAAGATGGGTTCAAAGGCATGTCACAGGCGAGGGGGGGGCAGTAACGCAGCCGGCTGCACCCCGACGGGCGCTGCCTCTGCCCAGTCCTGTTCCCGCGCTCCCGCCGCTGCAGACCGCACRAAGACCAGCTGGAGCCACCTCGCATCCCTCCCCAAAGGTTACAAGGCAGAAAGCCAGACTCTTTACGCACCTCTCCCTCCGATATCAATACAAGTTTCTATTTTCTTGGCAGTTGTAATAATTAGAAATTACATACTTGACTGGTCTTCCAGGACCACATTAGAAAAGTGATTCATTTTGTTAAGGAGAGGGAGCACAAAAAGGGGGCAGGGAGCTAAATCACTGCCTGCAAATGGGACACGGCAAAAGGCACCACATCTCTGCTTGCTTCACCGCAGCCGCATMGCGCCTGAAAATTCTCATCCAATACCCATCGGCAAATTATTCTTAATGAGAAATTATTTAATAGACTGAACAGAATTTACGAGCATGAAATGCTGAAGATAAAATCAGGACAGCGGCTGCATACTGGTAAATTTTAGCACCCAACCTGCCGATAGCTCCTTGACGACCCTCCCGCAGCCCCACAAACCGTTGCAGGGGGCTGCGGCTGCGGCTGCCTGCGCTTTGCAAAGCACCGCACCAACGGCCCTTTGCTCCAGCGGCACCATTCAGGTTTTGGACAAGCGTCTGAGCTCAGRAAGGATTGCAAGAATTTGCTCATAATTTGGGCATTACAGGCAAAAGTATTGAGTTGCGTGCTATAATTACACTCGYTTACATAATTCTTCTATATACAAATGAATTGCACGCAAAGGCCTCCAGCACTCCCCCTGTGTGCTGTGGGACAGGGCATGGGCTTGGGCTTCAGTTAGGACAATACATGTTCAGAGGAAAAAATTATTCTGCCTTCATTTGCTTCAAAGACTTGTGAGAAAAAGTCGATGTTTTACATGATTATTCCCTTTAGAAATAATTTTCCAACCAAAACGCCAAAAATAGACTAAAAAGGTGTTCCTCTTGTACAAAGGCAAAAAGGACAAACATGAGAGCCTGAAAGTTACGGTACAGACACACAAGGATATTTCCATGTTCCTAATGCAAGTTTTCTATTCTTTTCTAATATTTTTATTAAGGCAGGTCAAAATTATAATGGAAAATTATTTTTTTAAAGAAAAACTAAGTCTTTCCTTTTATTGCTGTTGTATAGGGCTTATCCCAAAGCTTGGCCTTGCCTAGGGAGTTCAGTGACTTCCCAGGGCCTGTCCCCGCTGTGCCTCGAGCCCCCAGAGCAGCACTCGGGGACGCTCTTGCTGCGCCGCACTCCCGCAGCGCCTCACAGTTGTGAAGTTAAACAAACACGAGAAATAATAAAATACAGACACTTGCATTTTATTTGCTAAAAATGTAGTATCATATTTCAATGCAGTATAAGCAGGGAGATACATTCTGCACAGATAAACTTATATTTAATTACAGATGGTGAAGATCATAAATGAACCAGGATCGAGCTGAAGTCCTTAACGTGACTCTCCCGCTTTGCAGTGCAGCAGGTTGGGACCTCATTTTCCCCTTTCTGTGATTACAAATAAATCCCCTTTTAAAAGACTGCCAGATCTGGTTTTGTTCTTATTTTTTAATCATCCTTTTAATCTCCCCAAGTACCTTGGAGCCTCTTTGGTGCAGAGCTGTGAGCCGCGAACGGAGGAGGAGACCACAAAAGCCGCGGCAGCAGCATAGCGCGTGATACAGCAGCACCTTACTGCACAAAGGAAAACCATCGGCAAYCTGGGTCCTTGCATAAAGAGCAGATTTGCATTATTGCATCTGGATATTTGTGTAAAGGACAGACCCCCCGGATACAAACAACGCTTCCTCCACTTCTCCGTTGAATTTCCACTTAGCAGCTATAACTACACCTCCACAACTCAGCCGKGCAAGCCCAGGGCGATCGGCAGAAGAGCGTGGGGCTTGGCGTGTGTTTTCCTGCACTAAGCMATGCCCCGTTGGTGGACACAAGGCTCCTGCACGCCCCGCACTGCCCATGTGCATTTGGTACCCGAGTCAAAGGCTAAACACAGCGGAGCAGAGGGAAGGCAGATTTCTACCTGTATCTGCTGCGCAGGAGCCTGGTACCTGGCCAGCATCACCGTCCTTAAAGCTAAGTAAGAACAAGGCRAGGGGTGAAGGAGACAAGCAAACAGCACCAGAGCCCCAAAGTGTAAATAGAGACACTTCCCGTCYCCTCCCAAAAAAGCCTTTTTAAAGCTAAGACAGAAATATTTCTGCTCGCTTTTTTCCTGCCTGTTCTGTAATCAAGAGCACACACAGCAAGTGACGGCTTTCAGCAGGGAAGGTTACGGAAGGCACGATCAGATCCACCGGTTCTTCGTGCTGGCTGCCAAGTAGGGAATCTCCTGAGGAGAGTCCAAGCAGGAGAGCGGCCAGGGCCGATGCCAAGCTGCAAAACGCTAMCAGGGGCAGGAACTGAGAGACCTCRAYSCGATGGGACAAAAAACTTGTCCCACTGCAGTTACTTGCAGCRGCACTCAGCCATGCATGGCTCTGCAACCCGCTGAGCCCGACTGCTGCRAGRCRAATSTTACAGGGTCTGCACAAGGAGGGAAACCATTTCCCAAATTTACCAGCAAAACCCACAACAGGAGTTACACGTCGGCTGAGATTCCCAGCTCTGCCTGTGGTACAACGGTGAGCCTGTCCTCGGTATTCATTTAGCATTAATATTTCAGGACTACACRGATTTGGTAAAATATTTCCCGTGATGCTGTCAGATCCTCTCTACTTGGAGTTTCTGAGAATAAAATCCTATTTGCTTATAAATTTGTGATGTGATGGAATTACAAAACAGGTCAGCCAGAAGGTTTGAAGATCCTGCCTACCATCTTCTSCCTTCAAAACGTGACTGAGTGTATGAGCAAACACCTTACTGGTTCACKTTGCTTCCCGCTGCGCTGAGAAGAGACAGAGAATACAACACAGCACTGTGCCTTGATGGAGCAGYGAGCCCAAGCACAGCGTCCCAGGAAAGCCGTCGTCAGAAATCGTCATTCTCACTGCTTGCGTTTTTATTTCCCTTAGCGGTGAAGTACGGCTAGATTATATATATTTCTCATAAAACAGTATTGCTGAACATTACGAACACGTAAAAGTCAGCAAATACAACAGCTTATGCTATTCCAAGAGCTACATTTTCTGAGAGGTCAGAGCTAGATCCTAAATTTGTGCTAGGACTTACTTCAACTTGCAGTATTAAAAGTAAACAGAGATGACAGAATTTGCACATTCAAGTGAAACCAGACTGTGCATGCAAACGTGCTTTGCATCCATCAGCGTGATCTACTGGAAGGAAAAACAATACTTCCTGCACAGACCTGCTGTAGAAAAAAGACCAGGCGTGGATAATTACTGCCAGTGAGAAAGAAGCCCACATACTTTTATTTTTATAAACCTGTAGGGGAAATGAAAGCCTTTGTACAACTGGAAGAAATCTAAAATACAGGTGACACTTCTCTTTGGTCTAAAGCTACAATCAAAATGCTCTCCATTAGGATTAAAAGCCGCTGGCCGGTGTTTCCAGGGMCTTCACCATGCAGGCAGCTCGGAGATGCTTTGCAGACTGAGCATCATCTTTGAAGGGGGATAATCAAACAATTTCTGGACTTATTATCTGGATCCTTTTCAACGCCCTTTGCAAAAACCAGATGTCAGAATTCAGTTACGACACAAGAACTATTACGCTGACAGTAGACAGAGAATAGGGAGCAATTTTGATATCCAAAAAGCATCTGAATGAAGTACATTGTCTGAGAGCCATCTTCTCCAGCTGTCATGTGCAGATGCCACACGTGGTTTATATCAACTACTGAAAACGCTGGGGAGATGATGTGCTTAACAGATTGCAGGCAAAATTAATGCTTTTCACCACGTAGATGTGCAACACTGTGAAGGCGAGCGGGGCTGAGGCTGACAGTGCCCGCAGCGGGGCAGGGAGCAGGGCTGGCATGGCAGCGGAGCCGGAGGAGCCCTTGGAGGAGCAGACCAGAAAGCACTGAAGAAAGAGGGGAAGAGGAATAACTTATTCAGAGACCAGAGGCTGAGTGTGAAAAACCAAGACGGTCAGCTCCGGAGCATTTTATTCTAAGGAAAGGCACTGAAACAGCTGGGAAAGCACCTTGTGATTAGGAACTGCATTTTATAGGCATCTTATTCGTAGTCTCTTGTTTCCAGACTGTGAATAACAAAACATTAGACGAAATTCAATGCAGGTAAGTATAAAATAACACACACGGAAGAAAGCTCCTGAAAAGGAGCTGAAGTTGAAGACCGGTGCTACCACACAGGGGAAGAACAGGACTAGGGATGGAAGAAGCAGTTCCGCAAAGGGGGAAACCAGAAACATGAAACCGGCGCGAGGATGCCACATGCCCCTAGATATTTATCACCAAGTTAGAGAACGTAAACAACATCTTTGGCTTCTTKTCTTACCAGCTCTTCACCTTAGCAAACACAAGGCCAGTTTTGCCAAGTGAGATGACAATTTTCACCGTTATTTGTCGAGGCTGCCTCTTTCTTCCCCAGGACAAACTGCGTCCCCAGGCTGGGCTGAGCTGGGATAAGAGCTCCGCTCGCTCTCTCCRTAGCTGGTAATGAAGTGTTTCAACAGAAGTACGTGCCAATCTCCTCCTRTATCCTGAGCCTTACTGAGAAGTAAAAGCTTCATGTCATATAACTCTAAGTTACAAATCAGCTACAGAATCATGCCCCACAGCAGGGGCCAGATCTGCAGCGCACTCAGAGGGGCATTCACAAAAAAAAGCATTCAAATATTTAACACTTGCACATGGCGTTCTGCAATTCAAAACATTTTTCTAATCATAAAATGGAATATTTCATTAAAAAGTCAACAGTTTCCTCCCTCTCTTTGCCAGGATGTATCTACAATTTTTCCATAGTAAAATCAGCTTGCTACAAAGATGGTAAAAAGGCATCGTCGTCTTTTTTTTTTTTTTAAACAATCATCAGCCCTGTCCTACAACAGCCCTTTGGCTGCCACACAGAGAGAAAACATTAAGAGACAGTCAGAGAAAAATGGAATTTTATTTGAGCTAGAAGAAAAAAAAAAACAAGAGACCAAAGATAGAAATTGGACAGTAATGGCCAGAGCTCCTGCTYTCTCCAAAATCAGCTGAAGCCTCACACAAAAGTGGATACGTGAGCAAAATCATGGTCCAACAATTCATGACTTGTAGCAAACCCTGTTCTTTGCTAAGGGAGGAAGATGTTTCCAGTTCACTCTCACTTAATAAATGGTCTCACGCATGACACGTATTTAACTTAGGAAAGATCTGTGTCGGGCAGCAGGCGCAGAGCGGGCAGAGCTGCAAAACAGGGCTGGGATGTGGAGCGAGACCAGGCAAGAGCTGCCAGACGGAAGCATGAAGCATTTATCCCACAAGGATTCAGTTTTCTGGGACAAATTCAGCATTTAATTGCTTTTARCACMGAGTAATTACACCTGAGAAGTTTYTTTTTCCTCTTTTCTTTCTCCCTTCTCRAGGCTGCTATTAGCCCACTGCAGTTTATTCACAGGACTGTGAAACACGGGCAGGATTTTTAGGGAGGTTTTTAGGAGAGACGATCTTACCAACCCAGTGGTGGGTCAGATGGGTACCTGCCTCAGAGACGTGCCCAAAGTCACCGTCCATGGATGCTCTTCCCTCCTCTACATTTTTCCAGGACTCAAAGTCTATTTTTGAAGGGCATAAGTTTATTCTAAATCCTTGATTGCCTTTGTGTGAAGACCTTAAACACAAGCAAGCCCATGCAAAATGAGGACTATTACCATGCCACAGGGCTCTGTGATGAGCTGGGGGCTGCTTCTGCTGTGAATTCAGGTCCCACTCTTCGTGCTCAGGTAAGTCTCTGAGGCATCAAAATGCTGTGAGTGGTAATTAAATACCATATGATGAAACAGCAGCCGGCTGAAGACGGGTCTGAAGGCAACTGATAGCTGTTGGGATGATGGATCAAGAGGTAGTGGCTCTTTTTTCCAGCTTCCAGAGGCTAATCCTATATGAAAAGGCACTTAATTACCCCCGATACTTTTCTTCTCCAGGATTTCCTAGGCACCTGCTCTCTGCAGGTGGACGTGTGAGGAGAGCCGACTGTCCAAACAACCTCCACTCAAAATATTTTGGGGAAGGTGGACCACACCGAGGGGCACGGGAGCCCGGCCATGTCCCACGGCATGGGGACTTGGAGCAGCAGCCACCATTCCCCCTTTTGCATCGCATCCAGAGCATGGCGTGTAATATTTAATATGCTGACAAAGACAGAGTTGCCTCGGCGCTTCAGATATTAACAAAGTYATCAGATCCATTTAGAAAGTAATCGAGAATGTCTAATTTTAATTAGATGTTGGTTTGCTACTGTTGAGCTAAAMAAGATTACTTCTTTCTAGAGATATTTTTGTTGAACTGAAACTCCAATTACCATGTCCCCACGTAGCCCAGTTTTACAGTATTGTAGACCAATACCCCTGCGGCTGATACCCCACTGCAAGTGATACCCCACCAGTTGATTAAGAAGTAGTATGAACTGCATTTTATTATAGCACCGAGTAACTCTTCAAGCAGAGCAGGCTTGTGTTTCGTGCCAGATGAGCCATCTCCTGCCCATCGCACGCTGTGCGCAAGTAGAGGGGGACCCACCACCCCAAGGGGCTCTCCCAGCTCCTGGACACAGAAGGAGAAACCCCTGGCAGAAGGTGGCGGAGAGGCTGTTGGCATCTCCACCTCCCCTGCGCAGGCAGCGGGCGATGCCAGGGAGCCCGCCAGCATCGCCAGGGCACCTCTTCTGCTATCTCCAAATACACCAAGCACTGAGTTCAAATGTGTGGGTTTGATTCTGTAAATACTTAAAACTGTCCGGTTTGTTACTGGGCACATTTTATAAGTTAGTCACCTGGAGAAAACACAGGTGGAAATMAGGAAAACATAGCGGGATATATTGCACTTGCGTGCAGTAATACTGAGCACTGCATTGAGCAACCTCGTGCCATTACCAGGTTATATTTAAAAGCTTCTGGAAGAAGAGATTTACTTAAAGCTGTCTATTACCTTCTCTCCTCTGGCTTGTGAGGTAAGGGGGAGAGGAACCAAAACATGCTCAGCATCCTGAAAATACTCAACTGAATGACACGAAAGAGAAGAGCTGGTGGGGGAATTCATCCTCCAAGATGGAAGCAGGGAAGCAGCAGCCGAGGCTGCGCCTGGAGCGTGAGGAGCTGAGCACGCAGCGAGCGCAAGGAGGGCTCTCCTCCCTGGGACACCAGCCTGCTCCCGAGGCYCTTGGTTTTCCATGCCCAGCCGAGCAGGACTGCATCGCATGATGCTGTTGAAAGCTTTTATAAGTTGTGTACTTCAAAGATAGATTATAGAGAAATAACATTCTTCTACAGCGGGAATGGGCTGCAGACCCTACAGGGAGCAGCCGCGGTTCCCCGGTATCATCCCTCGGGCTTCCTTGATGTCACCAGAGAAGCGGCTGGTGTGGGTTTGTTTGCAGCTGCAAAAGAAACCTCTCTCATTTACTACAGGGGCAAACGAAAAGGAACTGAATATAKTAAACACTCAAATTGCCAGGTGTGATGATGCACCTGATGAAGACGCATGGTAACAGCTTTCTGTATTATTTTAAGCAGGACTAAAACCTGTGCCACGCTACCCAAGACGGCACAGGCTCGCTTTGCGAAGCTGGGGCTCCTGGATGCATTGGCTGTTAACAAAGACGGCACAGCCAGACTAAAAAAATCCTCCTCGCCAGTGGAGGTTTCCTAATTCATACCAGTGACTGCCAAAGTTCCCACTAATAAAGGAAATACATGAGGAAGAGGCAATTTTGCTGCAATTTGCCCTGGAGCAAAGCCTGGGCAGAGCCAAGCCGAGTGCAGTCGCATCCCCGTATTTCATTCAGCATCACTTCCAGCGTTCGTGYGGATAACCAGGCTGATGCGACGCTGGTGGGGCCAGCTCGTGTCCACCCSCAGCGCACCCGGGCGAGGGTTGAAAGGCGTCGGACGGCTGGGTTCCCCGGACAGCACCGGCACCACTCACCTGCGGGGTTCGCTCACTCACCGACAGCTTCAATTGCAAACTAATTTCCAGGTTCATTTCCCTCTTGTTTCTCGAAGGAGAAAGGATGWCCTCTCACGCGAGCAGGGATAACTTCAGAGTCGGTGTTACGTTATTATCTACCCAAACTCTGGMTTGCTACAGAGGAAGAACTTTTTGAGCTGTTCGTGCTAAAGTAGTATTCATTAATTTATAACACTACCATCTAGTGTGCTGAGGAAGCAGGGTGATGTCTGCCTGATTAATTGAAATAATTGAATTTCTCCTCTCTGCAGAAGGTTGAGCAAAACGCATTGTATCTGTGCCTGCCTAGCCCTCTGCAAAAAGCTCACACACCCGTGGACCTCATCGCAGGGGATCCTCCTGTCCCCGCTGCCCAAATTCAACCAAACCCTCTGAGCCCCCGGGGCTGCGCTCCTGCTGCACTCCCCTCCGAGGCCTCAGCTCCCTACAAAGGATTTCCAAAGCATTTTATTCTTCCTGTCACTAAACTGGTTTCACTACAGGGACATTCATACACCGCCTGAAAGCCCCACCTGCAGCTGCACAGAGACGCGTCAAAGTGCTCTGAACACCCTCGTAAAGGAAAGCCAAGGGAGGGGTGGAGGGGAGTATTTAGGGTAACATTTTGGTAGAGCCAATTATTTAGATGGGGTTCTTCAGAAAATTCCAATCTATATCATATTTTAGGTTAAAAATATCAACTATAAAGACTTGCCTAGGAACCTGATATTCCTCTTCAGTATTTCTTTGCTTCAGATAGTCTTATTTACCTTTTCCCCCATGACAGCACTGAAGGGTAAACATTACCCTTAAGCAATAAGCTACTATAGATAAAGGAAACTATATTAGTTTTCTTTTCAAGGTCTCTGGAGAAARGAGGAGGAAAAGGGAGGCACAGCCCCTCTCCAATGGCCGGCGGGGAGCAAACGCCGCTGCCCAGGGCACGGGCATCACCGGAGGTGCAGCGACACGGCCCTGTGCAGAAATTGGAGCAGAGGCCAGTAATCCTTGTGAGTAAAAGCTGCCATATACACTTTTCCTTAGTCTGACTTCAAGATTATTTGTTTTCTTACTTGTAACCCAACAGACTAGAGCAAGTGGAAACTCAGACCACAGTTCATTAGAAGTACGGTGCTAACTAATATTACTCAAGGGAATATTTTCAGAGCATCTGCAAGCTGAGCCCCTTACAGAAACTGAAAACCCATGCCCCCCAGCAAAGGGACGTCGTGTAAATCCCAGCTGTACCAGGTCTCTGCTCCCCAGGCGGCAGCTCCGGCTGGCTCACGAGGAGGGGGATGCGCAGCTTTGGCATCCCCGTGCCCCAGTGCAGGGTACTCGCTGCCACCCAGCCAGGCTCGTTTCCAGAATTAAAATCACCTCTGCCGGGATAAGACACCTCCGTGGGGGGGTGACTATCCACAGTGGGACAAATCCATCAAAAGGACTTCCAGCAAACTCAGCCCTACGTGGAAAGTGCTATCGGTGCCTCTGCGTGAGGTTGGAGCAGGGCTCAGAGTGAGCCTCAGCACAGCAACCCACAAACCAAACTTGCAGTGCCTGCATCCTGGAGGGAGCCCGACTGCTCCAACACTGCCTTCCCCGCGGGAATCGCACAGCAGGGGAAACCGTTTTGCCGCGAGCTGGATGGGGCACACCGGGCTCAGCCAGCTCCTCCTGCCTCCCGCGCAGGCAGGGAGGTGCCGGCGGCCAGGGAGTAAGAAGGGAATATTGGGATTACAGTCAAAACAGACTGTCCAACACTGACAAGGGCAGCAATCCCTGCCTTCGTATTTCTGTCTAACATGCCATCGAGCTTGTGCTCGGTTTTATAGCCATCTCAATAAACAACACAGCTAGCCACCTGGATGCACAAAAACCTAAACTCAGTASATACGTCTTTAAATTGTGTGTGTGCCTAGGATGTCCATTTATTTTAAAAGCAACCCCAGAAGTCCAGATTTCATTTTATTTTTAAGGCCACCCTAGTGTCACAAAGCAACCTCGCACAGCTGCCCTCTCCCCTGGTCCGGGGAACGGTGCCCTGGGATCACTCAAATTCATCCTCCCAGGGAGGGAGGGACCCCAGCTGGGAGCGGAGGGACTCCTCACCTGCGGGGGCTGCAGGTGGATTATATGGGAGTAAACCAAAATACAGTTAGCATGCAATAACTGTACCTGYCCCATCCACAGTGCCCCAAATGCTGTGGGAATACTTAAACAGATCACTAATGGCAAGGAAAAGAGAGAGCACAAGATGCTCCAGAGCAAYTCTTGCTAATGGGTCATCTTCTCTGGGGTACACACAATTAATTTTTAAAGGGTTCTATGCAAAATTGTACTAAGCTGGTTTATATGCTCTTTCTTTTGCCCATAAAATAGGACTATTTCTGGCCACCAGCACTGTGAGACAGCCAAGAGTGCTAATCCAAATCACCACCATACCTTCCAAATGCAAAACCATCATAAATATTTTCTGTTTATTTACACAGAATTATTCACTCCTTTGATTTTGCAGTTCAGAGCTCAGTAAAGCTCTTCCCACCTTCCACACAATGGCTGCAGCATCCAGATTTCAGCTAGGGAGAGGCGGGGAGCACCATGGCTGGGAGGGCACCAGAGCAAAGCACTGCTGCAGTGGGCACAAATAATGAGTTGCAGCTAAAATATTCAAGTTAGGACAGAGAATTATGCATTTTCCTTTTTTTCTAGGAAAGTGAATTTTTTCCCTATCTCCTACGACACCAAGGGAGTTAATTTTAACAACTCCTTGACAGCCTCGAGCAGATGCTGCTCTAAATGAACTCAGGTCTCCCTGGGTTTCGTCCATAGGCTGTCCTGCTCCTGGTTGTACCTGGGCTTTCTTGGGGGCTTAGCAGCCCCAAAGTGCCACCGCCATCCGCAGCCACAGGATCTTACACCGCTTGGTAACCATATGCAACAAACCACAGACCTACTCCACAGAGCAGTCACTCGTGGGGTTTGGTACAACATGTTTGCTCCTTGGTGAGCAAACACAGCAGTATWTGGGTGCTGGTGTTACCCCGGCACTTGGAGCATGTCCCTGCTGAGCCCCGCTCCCAGGTCTCACGCACAAAAAATGAATGCCAGAAGCAGGAGGCCAAACGGGCACCCAGTGTAAACAGGAGGAGTTTGTCTCCTCTTCTTGCCCTCTGGCAGCACATCTAAATTTGGCTCGTTGACATTTCTGCCGAACGCCTCTGACACAGTGAGTGYGCTCCTTCGCAGTAGAGGATACGGATATTTCTTCCAGCCTGGGACCAGGCAAGAGTTTGCAGGTGTCACCGGCACRCATGGCTCTGGGGTCGTTGCCACCCACTGTCACCCACTGTCTGTGCAGTGTATAATACAAGGTGCGTTCAGGTGTAGCAAACAAAAAATAGCTTGGCAGCATAAAGCAAAGTTTGTAAGGCACCACATCTCCTCCTGGAAAGACACTGTCTGGTCCCTAACACATTAACAACAAAGGTTTCTAATATTCCCAACTATATATAAAGGCACAGTATAGACAGAAACTGTTTGAGCAGAGACATTAAAACAATGGAAGACAGGAGGGATGCGAAAAACATCAACCCAAGGTCTTGGTGGAGGAAGGCTGGGACTTGGGATACTTGGGGTAGGCTCAGAGAGCCGACGGCAGGACAGGCACAAAACTGAGGCCTTTGGAACAAAAGTATCTCGTGGGAAAGCTGGTCTGCAGGACGCGTGGCGTTAACACCCAGCAGGTCTCAGACCCCACCGCTCCCGGCTTGAGAATCAAAATCTGGGTTCGAGCCTCTGATCTCACTGACAGTCCAGATCGGATCACGAGTACCCTTSCAAGCGTTTCTAGTGCGGGAGTATCGTCCCTCCCACAAGCTGCCAATTACCACTTCAGTCTTTTAAAACCTGAAGCACACATCTGGAAACTGAAGAGGTTTTCTGCGGTGGCCGTGGGCACGGGTGGGATGCCTCGCAGTGCACAGGCAGTGGGACGCCACGCACCTCGGCTGAACCGAATTTTTTTAATCTTCAGTTCTTGCCAAAAGCGATCAGCAGAGCAAGGCAGGAAGGGGACAGTGGTTTTCTTTCATCACTGGCCTTGAAATCAAAGCTGACACAGGRCCAAAAGTTGCGCTCATTTTTGGCCATAGCCCTTGGTACCCCACTACATTTGCTCTCACCATATAACTTGCATTTCCACTGGCGTTCAGGCAAAGGCTCTGCCCAAAAAGCATTAATCGYCTCCGACATGGAGAGGTCTCCCCAGACCCGCACCCAAACACGGCTCCATGTCACAGGACAAAGCATCACGCAGACAGCAGATGGGGCAGAAGCCGAGGCAGAAAACAACGTGCTGGGAATGACAGAGAAGAAATCATAACAACGGGTTAACCGGGAAATGGCACAGGATTTCACATGAATGTACTCATTAATGGCTTTTAAAAAAAAAGAGGATGAAATTGCAGATTTTATACAAAATGTCATAGGTTTGTCACTCTGCGGCAACTTGTCCTCCCCCAGACATCCACGAGTATTTTTACTCTCCCTCCTGGGACACGGGCAGCAGAGCTGGAGCAGCCCCGTGCAGGCGGGAGCAGGACTAAGGGCACAAGGACACTGCGCAGCAGAGGAGGCTGAAACCAGCAGCGGATTGAGAGACAATGCGAGGCGAGCCCAGAGCCTACAAAGCATCGCGCCGCCTCAGCTGGAGAAGGGTGTGCGCCGGCCTCGTTTGGCATCAGCCATTACAGAAATAGCAAAGGAGGCTGTACAAAACTGGGAAAAAGGGAAACAAAATGATAAGAAGAATTTTCTTTAAACACCGTGTACGCTGTTACCCAGGGGACCTCACTGATATTTCTGGAGCCRAGCAAACCGAAAGGTTTTCCTCTGAGCAGTCCAAAGCCTGAGCAAAACCCCTCCAGCACCCATAGGGCAGCTGAGGCAGGGGCACACTGCACGCCTGGGGGGGCTGTAGGTCTTTCCCTTTTTTTCATTTTGTCCTGATTAAAATGAGAAGTGTCCTCTAAGGCAATGCATTGCAGCACATACTAGTTAAGATCTAAATTTTTAAGGAGGTCTTCAGAGTAAATCTGGGCGATTACCTGCTAGAAAATGGGTCTCTGGCTATCCTCTTGGACACACACATATAACTGCTTCCCAGGGATCTGGATCGCTTCTTTTCACAAGGAAAAATCTGCCACTTTTAGTTCCACAGAGACAAATATGGCTTTAAGTTTTGACCTTGCTCACTGCTGAAAAAAATCTCCGGGGGCTGCGTTACACTGACTGAGGCTGTTATTCCTGATTGACACTGCTATGCAACCGGGAATAGGTTCAGGACCTGTATCTGCAAAATGAACTCTATGCTGGGTCTTTCCTGCATTCGCAACAAAATTGTCACTTATGCTGGCTCCTACCATGTATCTGGCTGGTGAAGAGGTGTAAGTGTGAATAAGATATCTTGATTTTTTCATGGCCAGGTTAAAATGCAGAAAGCGAACTGCTAGAAAAATATGCTCTGCCTTGCAAAGCAGTCAGATTGGATGTGGAAATCACTGGCTGAATAATTACAGGACCCTGAGATGTCACCTTTACTGTCACTTCTTCGCTACAGCTTCAGTCAGGCAGCAGTCTGAATTTCAGACTGGTATTTATGGATTTGAACTGGATTTTTTACATTTGCTACCCAGAGGCAGGGGCTCCATCTGCTCCAYGTGCCCTCCCGCCCGCACAGCAGCAGCCCCGGGGGTCCAGGACCCTGGGGGGTCACCTCTCTGCTTCGTCCCTCCCACAGCACGGAGGGCGCTGGGTTGCGGGAGCCGCTGGTGTGCACGGACGGGGCAGTTGGGAGAGTTCAAGCACCTTCAGATCTCCCGGATCTCCTGCTGGTTTGGTACCTGCTGCAGCTCAGGCTTTGAGCTGCGGGGACGTGCAAACMCATCTATAGGTCCAGCTTGTCCCCCAGGTGCCCTCCGTGTTGATTCACAAGCCAGCAGCCGCAGCCTCCTCCACGCAGCAGACCATGCAATCCAGGCATCCCTTACAGCAGCCAGCTCCACCACCGCTCATTCCAAGGTCCTTTCAAAGTACAACCCAGATACACCTTTTGTCATCGATACCTTCCAAGAAACGACACCTTATCATCCCCTGGGTGAGTGCCGGCCACCCCTCCCCTCCCGAGCGTCTGCCCAGCACCCCATACACCCCCTCTGCCCTGCAAACCCTCCCATGGGTGCTGAGGATGAGGTTCAGAGCTRTGCCGCAGACGGACCACCCAAAGGACCGAGGCCCGATTGCCATGCAATGCGTTACGATCAACGTATCAAAGAGAATAAAATACAGACCTTTAAAAGCAAAATGTTGAAGTTCTCTACAGGGGAGTTTTCAAAGTGAAGCTGCTTGCTTTCAAATTTCTTTTGCATGGAAGATTTTGCAAAGATTTTTGCCATGTTCAAAACAAAATGTGGTCTTGGATATTATATCAGTTTCCTTTTGGAAAGTGCTAGAAAAAAATTGAGATGCTCAGACCGCAGCCCTTGGCCAAAGGAGGTGTTATCTCTTCTGGCCTGGATGTCTGTGGGACAGTTGCTGAGATGGAGCAGACACGGAYCCTTCAGTGCTGGGGCTGCAGCGCTGCTGCCAGAAGCAAAAACACTTTTTCCCCAAGGAACYCCTCAATGCCCCAMCTCGAGAAGCAGATTCGGGCAGCCYCRCAATATTGCAAAGTGTGTACCCGCCCCARGGGCGTACATGGGGTATAACACTTCTCCTCCACTCCAGAAATGGTACAGCATCATGTTGAGGAACACTACTTCCAGTTTTCTTAAAGACAACCTGAGTAAATCATCTCCATCTCACCCTGGGGCTGGGGCATCGGCATGGTGTAGTCTTTTACATCCCAGCCTAACASCTGGAAAATGGGAAGAATCAGTGAACCTGAAGTAAAGGCAGTGCTGCCCGCAAACCCTGCACATCAGCCCCAGCACAGCAGCRGGTCACAGGCAGCAAACACCCGGGTGCTGGAGTGAGACTCGAGGGCTGCAAGGAGTCCTCATGAGACACAACACCAGCCTGGCGCTAATTTTCATACTCCAYGCTTAAATCATCAGCTTTTCTCATTTGGCTTCCAGTGCAAAATTATTATTTTAACAGGAATGGGAAGTACTCAGCACATTTCATACATAAATCYCAGCCCGTTTTGCACCAAAAAGCAGCACCGACGCAGAAGGACGAGTACCCGCATGAATCCCAGGGATGCCCCGCAAAGTCACTTCAGGCTTCATCTTTTCATACGCGTGTTTTGACTCGGGGTCTCTGCTCAGCCTGGCTGGTTTCGACMCTGGAGACTGGGCTCAAAGCAAGACCCGGCGCAGCACTCCCCCCGTCTCCAGCCTGCCGGGGGCCTGGCTGCTGAAACCTGCCCGGGGGGACGTGAAACAGGTCTGGGGGAGCCGAGGAAAGGCATGTACAGCTCCTGCTGTCCAGCCAGCAGCCAGCAYTGTTTTACAGCCAGCAATAAACATTTCTAATTAAAGCAGTTCATAATTCTCTCTAAAAGGTTAAGAATACTAGAACATAAAATTTGGACTTTTCATGAATAAACTGTACTTTTCTCCCCTGGCTCCTCAGTCTGTCTCCATAGCTACCGAAAGACTTGCTGCGTGCCTCTGCCAGCTAATTGATTTTCGGAAAGAAATTATTAATAAAGAAAAACAGAGTCTCCCTCTTTTGCAGGGCAGTTCCCCACAGCAGCCTTTGCCTTTTCCCCTGGGAGAGCCCGGTCTCCAGAAACAGATCCGAGATATGGCATAAATCCCCCCATATACACACTTCGAAGTACGCCGCAGCCTAAAGTGACAAAATGGATGTGCAACCTTAACTCAGGATGGCCACTGCATTTTATAAGGAAATTATGGCTCATACAAAAAAAGATTGGATCCGTGCCATGCGCTCTTCGCATTAATCTGACACAGTCGCCTTTCCACAGATTAAATTGCATTCCTGGAAAGCAGATACCTGGGTGTCAAAGCACCTCCGAGAAAGCCAGGAGAGAGAAAATGATTGCTCTCTGGTTCCTTGCTGGGAGCTTGGAGACAGGCAGTCTRGTATAGAAGGACATATCTACACGTTCATCCCCTCATCGCTTTTTCTCCAAAGGCTATTTGGTAAGGCCTCCTATGTGCAAGCAGACCTGCTGCCGGAGCCACGCGGCACCTCTGCCRCGTTGGGTGGAAGAGCCATTTTCTTTATTTGATGGTTATTCGTGTGTGCATGAGTGTGAGTGTGCAACACCGCCCAGCCCTGCCGCGCCGTGCCTGCACTGGGAGGTGGCCATGGGGGCATCTGAGCACAGCATCTCGGCAGCTGCCCTCTCCAACCGCCTCTGTTACACATAAGGAGGAAATATTTCAAAACACCAGCCTTTTGTAGCTCATTCCCTTGATCCTGCACTCAGATGCTGGACGGCACTCCCCATATCCCCAGTTTTTTATGTGGCAGCTTTTTTGTTACTAGAGGTTATGATGTTTGAGACAAAATTTTAATCTGCATTTCAGYATCCGGTCCGCATACACTTTCCACAGAAATGCAAAGAAAAATTTTGATGAAGAGTCCATTGATGCTTGAGCATTTCATGCAAAATTTAAAGCATTCATTAAAAGTTCTAAGAAAAATTAATTTATGTCAGTGTAATTGCACGTGCTATTGCTTCATCTCTGCCCAGAGATCCCAGGCGTAACCATGTCTATCTCGTGCCAAGCATCACAAACACGCATTGCAAAAAGTTTAGAAGTGAAAGAATTGAGCTTTTCTGTACCCAAAGGGTCTTGAGCGTGACTTGAGGTTTTTCTCGTTGTGCCTGTCCGGGTTCAACGCAGGCAGATCCAAACTATTCTGCTCCAGTGACCAGGCAGCAGCAGCAGCCGCCCTGGGGTAAGAGCGACAGCAGGCGAGAGTCGCCCACAGCGAAGGGGCACTGCGAACGGCACAGCTCCCGCGTGCAGTCTTGGTCCCTGTGGGAACGCCCGCGGGAGGATCCCGACAGCTTCCACGTGCCTTGGCTGGCTTTTCCGGGTGCTCCCCAGGCGTTTGGGCGATTTGGAGCTGTAATCCCTGCCCATGCCCTGCGAGAGGAGGGGCAGCCGCTGTGCCRCAGCCCTTCCCCGCGGTCGGCAGCCGGGGTGCTGGGTGGGAGCAGCAAAGCACAAGTGCGCAGCCAGAGGCAGGCAAGGAGAGGATGGGGAAAACATATTTCCATAAAGCAAATCGGAAGCAATCTYAAGAGCAGGTAATTATTATCCCTCAGCACTTTCAAAGGCATATTTTCAAAACACTGTGCAAGGAAAACTTTTTTTCTTTTTCTTTTTTTCCTCCAAGCCCTGAGCAAACCCCAGCCTTAGGCCCTTGGGCTCAGCTCTTGGCTTGTTCAAGACGGCCTGCACCAGGCGTGGGGTCTAGGCTCAGCCCCGGCCAGAGGAACACTGCAACACRCAAAACCCGCCTGAGATGCGATGGGGATCAGACGGCCCCAGCAGCATGTGGAGGCTCCCTGCTGTGGGTGGGGAATCCCGCGACATCCCTCCGGCTCACCTGGGGACCAGCTCAGGAGGGTTTTCGGCGTCTCACCAGGGATGTGGACGCTGTTCTCCATTGCGAGTAGTGATCCAGATCAGAGTTGGAGAATGACTGACTTCRGTTCATTCTCCAGAACTGAGCACATTTTTCCGTTCCCTTTCCAACCACATTTTTCTAAACATGGAAGGGGCAGACACAAGGGCTCACCCCTCTCCCGAGGGTGCTGGGGGGAATCAAGAAGGCATTGAAAGCCCTTTGCAGACAGAAAGTGCTGTAGGATGCAATCATCTTGCATGCGTGCACCCCCGTGTCTGCTAAATAAACAGCAAATTTCCATCTCATACATTACACCCCGGTGTAATTCTGCTTCATTTTATTCTATTGACAGATTCTTYTCTTGATTTATAACAGGAATGCTGCAGAGAACACCCTCTATTGAGGTGAGCAGTGCCACCACCAAAGGCACCGAGAGTGCATGTATGAGTKTGTGTATGTACACGCACAAGGTGAAAGCCCACGTGTGCATGACTTAATAAAATATTATTTGTTAAAGCGAGCGAAAATACAAAGTTACCTTTGGTTTCCGTTCCAGATTGCTTTAGTGTTACCGGGTAATACGAGTTCAGATCAATCAGAATAAAAGATGAAGGAGCTCTGCCTCGCAGTATTGTGCCTYGGCCGAGAAGAAAGCAGCTAGCTGGGGGAAACAGAAAGAAACGTAGCATTATTTATGACACATCCTCAGCGCTATTTCAGTGATTAAATAATTAGGGAGAGAGATTAAAAATTACTCTAAATGAGCTGAATTTTTAAACACTCCCTCCTCCTCTACCTGTGCTGGCTGCGAGGATTTTTAAATCGTGCATTTTTTAAAACAGCTGGCAAAATGAAATATGACAGCATGATAAATATATACATTTGCAATGGTATTAGAAACAAAAGACATTCAGTGTGTTTCTGGGTGAATAGGAGTGGTTGTACCTGCTGCTTGAAACGAGCTGGTTCCTCAAAACAACTGCAAAGTAGATTGTATTACAGTAAGCAGAGGCAGATTTTAATTCCTGGTCAGCAGAGGCTGTAACAGGAGCTGCGGCCCAGCGGAGCRGAGTCCCACCAGGGCTTTTGGTGGGACAGGCACGGCTCCCAGCCAGTCTGCTGGGCGAGCAGTGACAGGGCCCCCTTTCCTGGGCAGCTCCGGATGTCCCCACATGGGTGCATCGCATGGGTGGCAAGCAGCGCTCTGCTTTGCTCCTGAATGCAAAAACACCCAGGCCTGCAAAAGGAAAAGGGAAATAAAAAGATGCCCTTGATGAGCCCAGCCACGGTCAAACTCCCACTGAGTTCCCAGCTCTTCTGCACGTGGAGTTTGTGGGGAACATGGAGACGGAGGCGCTGGAAAAAGACACAGTCTGCTGGAAGCAACTCAAGCAGCGAGGTCCTGCCCGGTGCCCGCTGAGCCGCTGCTCACCGCGAGCTCCGCAGCCTTGCCCCRCCAGGACCTCCATTAAAATTCAGCTGCCAGAAAACGCCCGGGGCGGCGTGAGGAGCTGCTGCCTTCCAGAGCTCCTCCAGCAGCCTCGCCCCCCGTGCGGGGACCGTCAGCCGCTGAGGAAATGTGCTCCAGCAGATAATAGCAAAGGGGTCAGCTATTAAAAGGTTAGCACAGCGATCCCCTTAAAAAAGGAAAAAATATCCCTTGTGCAAACCTTACCCTATCCATGAAAGAGAAAGGAAAAATCCATCTTGTAAGGGGTCACTGTGTTCTTCCTGCTATTTTTCTTCCTATTTTAGCATTATATTTCATCTCAGAGCAATACCTGCTGACAGATGCTCTTATRTGGATGTCCATCAAGTCAAACAGGTAAATCACGGTGGGCTTGCCTTGATACAGCCTGTATTATTTGCAAATGAATTATTTCCTCCTACTTAGAGGAGTCTTAGTAGACAAATTGCTTTAAATGGCTAAAATAAGGTAGTAAAGGGAAATTGTGGGGGATGAAAARGGAGAAGCAGCTGTGAAAACAGAGATGTCAGCCAGGCTGAAGCTAAAGGAAGGTGCAAGTAAAGGTCCAGAAATGGGACCACCGTGCTCTGGTAAGACACTCCACAGCATGTTAGAGCCCTTGCAATGGATGCTACTCTGAATTTGGGAAACAGACTTAAGCCTTTTTTTTTTTTTTTTTTTTTTAAGTATATGTGTTACAGGTCAACCTTCCTACAGGACAAATTTAGACATGATGAGGAAAATACCAAACTGCTTTGATGCTTCTTTTTCTGCCAGGGTGCTGCCAGGATGGCAAAAGGGCAGATCCCATTCCTCCCCACTTGCCTCTATGCTTCCTCCCTCAGCTGCTTTCAGACGAAGCTCTTGCCCCCCAAGTGACATGGTTTTCGGGACATGGTTTAGTGGGCATGGGTACTGGGTTGATGGTTGGACTTGATGATCTTAAAGGTCTTTTCCAACCTTAATGATTCTATGATTCTAAGTGCTGCACGGCAGCTGTAGCACRATACCCATTTAACAAGCAGCACCAAAGACTCCCGATGCCTTTGCTGAAGGAAAGCCTTTCCGTGTAGTGATGGACGGGGTGAAGGCAGCAGACCGAGCAGGCAGGTCCCGTTTGCCCCAGGGAGCACAGGTCCCTTCGACAGCCACGTCCTGGAGCCCTGCAGCACACACCCCAGCTCTGCGGGGCACCCAGGCACCAGGGCTCACCCAGCCACGCCGCCGACACTGGCCCGAGAGCCCTTGCACGGCTGCAGCGTCCCGAGGAGACAGGGGACCCTGAAGAGGTCACCTATTCCTTGTGGATAACACAGAAAACATCCRCACCGAAAGGACCGGGAGCCCGGAGAGAGGCACCCCCGCAGCTCAGCGTGCCTCTGCTGCGGCTGCGTGCCACGACCCCCGGCCAGCCCCCCGCTGACCTTCCCAGACTGGTGAGAAGTATTTGCATCCTTTGCACCCCAGCACGGGCTGGGGTACGGCCCTCGGAGGTGCCCACCGTTGTGTCCACGTGCACAACCYAGAGGCAACAGCGTAAGTATCCATAGGGCTGACAAAACCACGCTCTCCCTTTTTGCCCTACAAAACACCAAACAAGTTTTGTGGTAAAACAAAAAGTATTTGTTAGAAAAGCATCGAGCGTTTAGGTAAAAGACTGGAAATGACATGTCCCAAAGAAAACTACTTTTTCTTAGTGTCTCCTCCTAACCTGTAGCCCACCACATGAGCTGGACTCCCAAACACCGGCGCCCTGCGTTCTCCCCCCTTCCCCAGCTGCCCAAGGGGAAACTCTGGGACGGCCCCTGGAAAGAGTATTGGGGCAAAAGACCACAAACACATCTACAGTGGAGTGGGATAAATTTGCAAGCAGGCATTTGCAACAGAGATGCAGGTGGCCTCTCTTAGCTCTGCCTTCAACGTGCTGCCTCTATGCCTGTGCCCACGCTGCACCTCCTCGGCATGGCAGGAATGTAAATGATGATAAAATTCAGATGGTGTTATTTGCCTTCCCAACAAAGGGAGTATGAGGTCCCACCACAAAGTACGAGGATAACTTCATGGGTATAGTACAGATAGGCGTAAACCAGATGCAGATAAAAAAGCAAATAAAACACAGTTACATGTATCATCTAGTCCTATGAGCAAGCCAAGGTAGGTAGCCCAGAGTCGGGTCTTGCCAAAACGAGGAGTGCTTCTTTCATTGCATCCTCCTCTTTACCTTTTTGTACGTGCACAGATTTTTTCACTTTGGGTCCTGTTGATTTGTGTTTCTACCCGCTTCAGCTGCCAAAAGTACTAAGCTGCTTTGGCACATGGACTCGCACACTTCTGAACAACATGGTTTTTTAAAAATGAATGCCTTTTGTCCCTCTCTTTAAACACATATACCAGGCTCTGAGGCTTGTAAAGACAGCAGCAATTTTCTGCTAAGTGGCTAATTCAGGGCAAACCATAATGATTCATCAAACGAATGAGTGGCTTCGGCTGGCAGAAGAGCTGCTCTCCATATCCAACCCAGCATTTTTAAAAAGCAAACTTGCTGTTTCTTAAAGAATACCTTTTGGTACTTTAATATTCCATATAATTTTTAAAAATACAGCTTTTAAATACCAGCAACCCCAAAAATCTGGAACGTCTTGCAGCGAGGGACAAACTTCCTGACAAAACAACACATTTTTGGCTAAAATGGCTGATTTCCAACACCCGCCAGTGAGACAGGGTCCATGGGAAGGGTTCTGGGCTTCCAGGGCATATATCGTTTGCAGATTATTAATAAATGATTAATTACTAATAGAGAACTTCTGAAGAAGTGCTGGATTGTGACAGAGCATTCCCAGAGCAGAGCCACACTGCATGCCCCACCTCAGAAGCTGTACCGCTGCTCACACACCGCATATAGTAAAAACCGATACTTTCATTAGCTTTTCCTAAATAAGACCTTTTAGACCTCATACAAATACCATTGTTACAGTTGGGCAATGTTTTTCCACAATATTTTTATGCATGACTCCATCTGTGGACTGTGAAAGCAACCCAAAGAAGAGTACCATATTCATATGGGGGCACAACAACAGCTTGTTAACACGCTTACGGATCAACCAGACTGGTATGAACGAGAACATGCGTGTATCGACTCAAACTAAAATCAGAAAAGSGAATTTAGGAACTCATTTTCAGCTAACTGGAGTCATTGATACTCATATACTTCTCACACAAGCACAAAAGGGAAATAAAGAGGAAAAAATTAAAATGCTTTACAGTACTCACTAATTCAGTTAAACTTGTTCACTTTCCATGGACAGTCTCACCATTGAATTCACTGGCAGAAAAATTCACCAAAACAGGGTTAAATGCATTGTTCCGGCAAAAGGATTTGCCCCCTTTTCTTTTTCCCCCCAAGTATCCCTGTGAGAATCGCATTTAGGAAGTTATTTATGGTCCTGCAATTAGTGTCTTCAATGCTTTTCACATGCCCTATGCAAAGTGTGTGTGTGTGTGYGCATATATATATATATATATCTATATATATATATATCTTAAACACTGACAGTGACCCACTGGCACCACGGTACGGACACAAGCGCAGCAGGATTTGCTCTCAGCAGCTGTGGTACTGTTGCCGGGGAAGAAACGTGGGCAAGACGCCAGGGTTTGTGATACAGCCTCGATTTTAGGGTGAAGCCTCTTTTCGTTTCTCACTCCAGGCAACTCATTGCTTGAGCACTTGTTCTACCACAAGCACACAGAAGATGAAA
The DNA here is from genome assembly GCA_030449065.1 of Oceanodroma leucorhoa. Classification (NCBI taxonomy): domain Eukaryota; kingdom Metazoa; phylum Chordata; class Aves; order Procellariiformes; genus Oceanodroma; species Oceanodroma leucorhoa. The sequence goes on from JASVER010000164.1 coordinate 492,718, forward strand.
AATGTTTTCCTAGTTATATTTGGGATACAGGTGCAAACAGTGCTTCGAGCAGGATATACCTGTCCTTCCAATTGTTTCAAACACAGCAAGCATATTATTTACTCCAGAGCATCTTCTGTATATACACTTTCCCCAAATACACACATACTGCAATTTTCTATACCAGTTCCACTTACGACTCATACCAGTTACACCTGATGCACTCAGCAACCCTCTACCCATTGTCCATACTCCAGAAATTAGAAGGACCAGTCTGCCTCCAGGGCATGAAGTTTCTCTGCATCTCTGCTTTGCCCTCCTCAGAAAAATAAATGCTACAGTCGAACTCTTTTCGCTAAGTTTAAGACAGCTTCTACAAAGAGATTTCCACATGATCCCTGGTAAGAGCGGCAGCACCTCCATTCCTGGTGGAGGCAGCTGCCTGCAACGGGAAGCCCTCTGCCTGAGAGGTGTGAGCTGCTCAGGCGCGAATGAAAAAGCACATTAGCAGAAAAGGCAAGGCACTGATTGCAACAAGTACCCACAGAGCATTCTAAATTTTTGGACATACAATAGGAAAAAAAATCATTATTATCTGAGAACACTCATTTAAAACTGGAAAACATAACCAGTTTCTGTGAATTAGATAAATTGAACTGCAGTAGCAAAGACACGGCATAAATCCATACCCCTGTATACTTCCTAGAAGGAGCTGGAAAACTATTTCACCAAAGGCAGGGATTCAGCAGTGGAGCTGTTGGTGCGATGGATGTCTTCTCACAAAGAATTACTGAGCACCTGATCAGAAAAGGCAAAGCAGAGAAATTCAGGACAGCTCTGATTAAATGGAGGAGATGCCCAGCTGACCATTCCATGACCCTGGAGGATGTGGTGACCGGGCTAGTGCTACCAGGGATAAGGAAGGATGAAAGAAAACCTAACCTCAATTAATCCACCTAACAAGCTTACAGCTGCCGTTCTGTAATTAGCACCTGTCCTTCGTGGGCCTTCCAGTCACTGCTGTTCCTCTCAAGATAGAGATTTTTATTTATTTAAATCTAAAATGTGTCCCTGTGTCTTTTTACATCCAAAATAGCATCTCAGGATGAAAAACAATAAAATTGAAGCCGGAATAAACAACACCGGTTTCCCAGAACGTGCCTGGAGCTACCCAAACCCCTGCCAGCAGGAGCTCTGAGCCTTTTCCCACGCTCTACCTCTCACGCCGTCAGGTTGTCTATTTGCAGCTCTAACTCGCAAATATGCATCATACGCAGGCTGTCAGCTTGACTTACAGAAAAATCTTTCAAACAAAAAAAATGCAATTGATGCTACCAAGGAGCTGAGTGCCAGAGCGATGGGTGGCACAGAGCACGCTGCTGTGGGGACGGGGTGCACCCAGGTGAGCAATGTGCAAAGGTGTGTTCTAGAAAAAAACTGAAACTCACTATTTTTCATGCAAAGCAGTAAGTCCAAGGAAGCCTTATTCTTATTTCATGAAAGATAAATACAGCTAATCACAGTACTTTGATTTATTCTGCTTACTTCAGGTCCCAAGCATTCCTTCACACAAGCAAACTTAATGTCTAGAACAGCATCGTTACTACAAGGTAAACTATATTTATGATGCAATAGCATCTGCTCCGCGATAGCTTTAAATCAAGAGGTTGGCATGGCAACAGATGCTCCCACACTGCTGTGTCTGCCTCATGCTGCCATTTTGCTCCGGATCCCTGGTGGGTTTAGGATTAACCGCCTACAGTATTTCATCTTGACTAACGAAGCCGTTTTTGGCTGAAGCATCAAACAATCAGCCGAAGCCTAGTATGGACTGGGTACTCTTTGTTGCCTAGCTGCTCTGTAATTTTAAAACACGTCTTTCTGAATTCACGCTATTTTTGGTACTCCACGCTCCTCCTCAATGCGCTGCCAAGCAGCGGTGACAAGCGGTGCTGAGGACAGGATCCTGGTGAACACCTCGTTCAACAAGTGTCACCGTTTTTTGTTTCCACGTTGTCACAGCACACAGAGCAGCTCTCACACGCCTGTGCTGTCCGCGTGCGTCTGTCGAGGACCCGAGGAGCGATGCCATCCCACGGACGACGTTTTGCACAATTTTGCTCCACCCAGCATCCTCGCCAGCCCTCGTGCGGGGGCTGATTTCACCATGTCTGAACAACAGCGTGACAGTGTCTGCAAGTGGTTTCTTGTGTTTGGTGTTTGAGATTTAAAATACAGAAGCTTTCATAGACTTCTCCTCCAGATATACATCCGTTCCTGCCTAAGGGAGAGTAAAAATCCAATTTTTTCTCAAATAAAATGCCAAGGGTCTGTCAGCAAGGGGACAGAGACTGGCCCCTTCACGCCGTCGGCAGACCAGCCCACCAGACGTCACAGGGCAGTGTTGTGTCACTCTGCTGCCTGCTGCTTGGAGGTCACTTGTGAAAGAACCAGGTCCAGAGGGGAGGACAGCACCAAGTGCCCCTCCAGCAAGCCAAGGTGGGCAAAAGCTGCCCATAGTTAATTCCACCCAGTACCACCAGCAAGTAGCCTCACCGCCACGCTTCCCGGTCTAGTCTTCCAACATCCGACCTTAAAATCCCATCCCAATTCTGCTCTTTTTATTGAAATGTTATCAGTTAGGCTAATGACTTTATTAACATAAGGCAACCAAGACCTCTCCTAATACCTACTTCTTAGAGCATTTTCTCTGTCTCTCCAAGGTACATGCACATCATACTACAGCACACACAGTGTCATTGCTCTGACCCCACCCAAGGCACTAATGGGGCAAGGAAAACCTTCCCCAAACAGCTGCAGGTTATCCCGTATCGTGTCAGCCCGCCTCACTCTGAATTTCCACAGCAGAAGCAGCCACTATACTTAATGAGATATTTTTCAAAGTAAAAAAAAAAAATATATATATATATATCTGTCTGAAGAAACAGAACACATTCAGTATCCTCTGGGGGATGCTGTGCATGACCTGCAGCAGTTCCCACATCTCAAGATTTTGGGTTCTGTTTCACCCAACACACCTTTTCCTGGGAAGGCACCAGACTTTTCCAGTCATTTCTGGGTAGAACACACATACCGGGCACATCTGATGTGTGAAGACAATTAGTTACCTTGCAAGTACAGGTGGAGTAAGCATCTCTTAACAATTGCTACCTAACTGGTCTTTCCATAAGCCAGTTTGGTTTTTCTCAAGGTGATGCTGGTGGCCAGGTTGATGGAGGACCAGAGAGAGCCATGCTCCCCAGGGCATGAAAGAAGATATAAAACAAAACGTACCCAGACACGAGCCTGCTCGCTCCAGCACGCCTGGAGCAGGACATCTACGGAGTGCTCAGAGAAATGGAGGTTCATTGCCGACGAACCAGGGGAAACGCAGAGGACGCAGAGGAGATAGGTACAATAGGCAARAGAACACCATTAAAAGCAGGGAGGGAAAACCAACCCGTTTCATGCCTTTATACTTCTTTTTGTTAAAGAGGAGATTCTTTTATGGTTTGATTGATTCCCAAGACATTTCTCAGCAAGGTGCATCTCTCTGTTAGCAGCCTTCCCAAAGCCAGCGCTCACCGCCTGGCTCACCAGCGCCCCAGCCACAGCTCCGGGCTAAGCTCTGGAGCACCGCCTTAAATAACTCAGCAGATAGTGGTATTATTAGAAACATGAAAGCAGGGATGCTCAGACAAGTGATAATTTCAGTTAGGAAGAAAAATATTGTTCACAGCAAAGTTATGAAGTTTATTCATAAACTTCATTCTTATTTTAACAGCTTTTGTCACATACATTATTCACAAATAGCAGCACGATAAAGCAGCAGAAAGGATAGGGAAAGAATGCAGCCAAATTTTTCAAAACAGTTTTTGCAAAGCACTCTACAGTTGTTAGAAGTTAATATCAAATCCCAGTACAAAAAAAAAGAGATCTATTAATAGCCTCCTTAAGTTTTCCCAAAGGAAGATCAGTTCTCCCTGTAGCAAACTCCTTAAAATGCAAAATCTCCTTTTCCTCACAGCACCCTCCAAACACYCATATAAGATCTCTCCATCAATGGCACAAGGCACACCAGCTTGTAATCAACTTTCTCGCACTGTTCCTAACCTCTGCTTTTCCAGCATCCTTCTTCTCTGACATCTCTACCTTCCTTTTAATCACCTGAAGTCCATGCACCTACACAACACTTCTGGGGCGTTAAGGTTATCGCTGTCTTGTCTTCTTTGGGGATCTCCTTCTTCCGTTCTGACCCCATTGCTCTGCTGAGCAGCTTCACCGCAGCAGCCCTGGGCACTGCCTGCTATGAATTATCCACAATGCTGCGCACAGCTGGAAATGAGTGAAAATACACAGCAGCACTAAACCCATGGGCTGAGGTCCTTTTCCTGAACAACAACAACAAAATTTTTAAAAAAATCAGTGAAGAGTTGAGGGCTACTTGTTGTAAGTAGTGTTTAGTATAAAAACGCATGGGCTAATTAGGATGTTCTTGTGGGTAAGCGATACCAGTATTGAGAAGATTTTTGCCTGGATCACCAAGCAGTTGGGATAACTCCTGAGCAAACAAAAAGAGAAAGTTGAGAGATGAGCTGTTTCTTGTCTACAGCAAACCCATAGCTAACATGGAAAGGTCTCTGGGTGGCTTCTAGACCAGCAGCAAGAGAAGAGGAGAATTTAAGAAAACTCATTTTATTCCAAGGATAATATTCCTGCTGATCAACCAAACCAGGAGCTGCTCTGAAGCTATGAGACATTCCGACTACCTTCCACACAAATGCTGCACAGGTAAATTTTAACTGACTTATTTTCAAGGAGAAATTTTCACCAGTGTAACTTTATATCGGCTGTGAAACGTTGGCTGTAATTCTGGAAGCTGTAGGAAAGCCAGGATGGAAACGAAAACTTGAATGAGACGCCTTCAAATGTATCAACAAAACTGAGCAACAGAAAAAAAATGATTACATGGTTAATTAGGAAAATAAAAGCCTCATTTAAAAATAGTGCCATCTTGTAAGGAAAGGAATTAGGGAAGATATATACTATACAGCAGAAAACTGAATTGCAGAGAGCATTCTACTTCCTGAAAGGAAATATCCAAATCCATTTTCTGGAGACATAGTACTACTCAGGGCTTAACGTATCTTCAAAGCACCACACAAGCAGAAGTTTAGCTTCACACTTCATTCTTAAATTTAGCTCATTTTAAAACCCTGTGTGTGGCAGAGCTCTTCCCAGAGTCAACCTCACTCCAGCTCTTTGTTTCCTTGTAATTACCCACCGCACGTGTTTTACTCACACTGAGACGCAAAGTGAGCCCGAAACGCCTGGGCTGATGCTGGGGAGAGCGCAGCCCTGTTCCCAGCTCCAGGGGACATGGTGGCAGAGCACAGGCTCTCCCAAACTGCTGCCTGGCAGGAAGCAYGCAGCAGCGCATCCTAAAATGAGAGATGAACTCTTCAAGCTATACGTTGCTGGTTTGACTGGTATAGATACAGATAGGTACGTCTCTAGAGATCAAGAGATGTCCCAAGCCATAATCTGTAGTTCTCACATCTGCAACAGCCAAGACAGGTAGGTAGCGAGAGGCTTCCCTACAAGGCATGTCAAGTTCTCTCTGTAGGTACCTCACAACAAGCCATAGGTTAAAGACAAGCATTTGCCATGACTTAAATTCTCCTGAACATTTTGGGGCTGAATCAGGTCACAGTATGAGAAAATACTGCAGTCCCATGGGGTTGCTCTGTAGCACCACGGACTTTAATGATCAGCTATTAAATCAGCTCAGCTGAGCTGTAGTTATTAAGCACATTGCAGTATCAGCCTCATTTACACAAACAAACATACTACTCCTCTAACTCAATCCATGGTTATGCATCTATGCTGTTCATTTATCAATAATAATAATCCTAATTAGCTATGAAATCCAGCTCTTGCAGTTTAAACCACAAGTTCAAACTTAATAGATTCAAATTTTTTTTTTTTAACTACCCTGAATCAAGGGAAAATTTCATGGACATTTTCATGCAAAAAAGATCAAGATTTAACACCTCATATAGCTAGTAAAGCAAAAGAGCATTTGATTTTCAGTGATTACAGATCAGTCTACACAATGAAGTCTATACAAACCATTTAATTTTTCAATTAGGGGTCCATCCTTCTACCTCCTCCCTGAGTGCCAAGAGACACAGATGCGCTAGAGAGACAGGCCAAAACGTTGCACTTGCTGGTGCTCTGCATCCCTGTGAACGTATTCTTTCCATTGCTTCACCTAAAATGGTTTCACAGGATTTTGGCAATAAAGAACAAAGTTCATTTGTGGTATATCAGTTAAAGGAAACACAGAAAATGAATCCCTGCACACAGAATGCTAGTGATCAGAAAATAGCTACAACAAAGAAATATCCAGACATAGCAATCATTCTTTGAAAAAAAAAAGAAAAAAGAAAAAAAAAAAGGCAAATTGCACAGCAATCTGTTTACAGAACTCAAGAACAGAAAATTGCCTGACCCCAGGAAATCTCCACCAGGCAGAATATATGCACAAAATAAAGCAGCAGAACTACAAACACCCCGAGAGCTGATATGCCACTTCTGAAGGTGCAGAAGGTGCTCTCCCAGCAAAGATCTGTTTGTCAAACAAATCCAGGTTAGCCTCAAATAGCGCTACTTCTCCAACCTGCAAGCCCCAGACTTCAGAGACACTCCTGACCATCATCATAAGAGATCCAAGAGCCCTCAAGTAAGATATTAAATTAAAATTCCACCACTCTGAATTTTTAATTACTTAAATTTCAAAGATAGGTTCAGACCAATATGTACTAATAAACAATAGTTTAAAAATACCTTAAAAATACCATATCTTAAATATAAACATATATTCTATGTCTTTATGTTTCTGCCTTATTAAGTTTCCATGTTTTGAGGACATGCATTTATAATAAAAATAATTCTATTAAAAATAGACTACAAAAGCAATTGCTCCACCTGTTCTACCCTGCTCAGGAATTCAGTCCCTGCCTTGCATCAGGAGGGACGTGTCACGGGGTTTGCTGCCGATTCTGGACGACAGCAATCTCACGAGGGGAGACATGGAAGGGGAGTCCAGAAACCCCCGGCAAAGCTGGCGCTGGTTCTGCTTCACAGGCATTTTCGTGGCTAGCAAAGATTTTTGTTACTGTTAATTGGTACAGGACAAAATAATCCCAACAAAACCTATKGCAAGGCTGGGTTAATCCCACACCACGAACGGTGCTGGCAGTTACCAGCAGCCACAGCTGCGGGGCTGAGCCTTTTTCCTCCATCAGTGCAATAACAACACCTGCATGGACAGCAGGTCTCAGTTATGTCCCAGCAGTGGCCAGTGAATGCCATGCTCCAGCCAGCCCAACATAAACAGGGAGGTTTGGGCAAGGAAGGCCCCGACAGTGGTGTGGAAGAGGCACGTTATTGCAGTGAAAGCAATGACACCACTACGCCATCAGAAGGGGCAGCTGATGGCTACCACACACATCTAAGCCTTCCTCACCAGGAGTGGGAAACGTTCAGTTGTCCTGACCCACCTCTTCCCACCAACATAGATAACGTTTCTTTGACACCACCCCTACCAGACCTCTTCCTAAGACTAGCTAGCTGTTTTACTGGGAAACGAAAGCCACAGGCTTTGTGCAGGTGCCTCTGCCCCTGCAGGAGAAGACTGGGTCCTTCTGCTGGAGACCCGAGAGGAAGAAGTTCTGGGCATGCTGCACAGCCTACAGCCAAGGTGACAAGACACTCAGCGTACGGTGAGCGTGTCTGATGTGTACTCAATATGTAGATATGTAGTGATATGTGCTGTTCTCTGTAGAGACACTGATTATGTCTGCACAAGGTACTCGGGACAGATTTATACACCAAAACCTGCTTGTCTCACATTTGCTCCTTGCCACGAGCCAACGGGGTGCTGCTCCGGCCAGGGAGGGTCAGCGGGCAGAAGCAGCTTTCAGAGTGTTTTCAATTCACAACCTTTTTCCCCTGAACACACCATTACCCACATTCAGGCTCAGCCCACATTCAGCCAAAAACTCTTCCCCTGGCTTGTTCTCAGCTGCACCGTCTCTGGGCTTTCCTTTTTACTTYTTCACAATCCCCAGGTTTGGGGGGGTTACGTGATTATTATTTTTCTCCTTCTCCAGACCTACACAGACTTACAATGCAATTACCAGTGAAATCCTCCTGCCCCCAGCTATTTTGCCATGAGCTGGTTTTCCTACGGGACAGCATTGGGGTGAAGGCTGTTAGCGGCTGAGGCCAAGTGACTAAACCATCACACGGGTGATCCCCGGGCAGCCGCAGATAACACCCTATCGCCCTGATCATCTCCAGGAGAAGGCGGCACTGTGGATAATACGCTTTGATTTAAGTACATTATCAGTTGAGATGTTTTTTTAATTACATCTTTCTAAATATTACGCCGCAGCGCACACAGCAAAGAAACACTCCCAAGGAAGTTAATTGGGATTAGGTATGGAAAGAGCAGCGGCTCTTTGCTCRGAGGCTCTCTGCCTTGCAGACCGCCCTGCGCTGGGGAGGCAGCAGCCCTGCCCTTCCCACACCCCCGTCCCCGGGACGGGGGGCAAAGGGTGTCCCCAGGGTCTCCCTGCCAAGCATCAGGAAAGAAAAAGCCAAATGCCAAAGACATTAAGCAGTTCTGCCGTGAATCTTGTACGCACACGTATTTTTCCTTTAATTAGATTTTTCTACAGCTCAGAGGACGCTGGAGGACCATTACAATCTCTGCTACGACGCAAGAAAACAAMGCTTGCAGTTCCACACTTACAACATCTGAATAATATAAACAGAGCGGCTTCCAAAACAGCAATTTATCTAAACACAATTCATACAGCCTCTGTCATGATACATTGGATAAATGGGCTGTTAAGCCAGAAGGGATATTGGTATTCCTAAATTGCCCCAATTCCAGATGCTTCAAAGCTCCACGGAAATGCCATTGTGTACGAGCGTACAGGCAATGGCTTTTCAACACACAAATATTTAAAGGACGCTTCAGATGGGTGCTGCTGATGTCCGAGAGGTATTCCGTGAAAAAAGCAGAAATCAAGCTGCAGCCACCAGAGAAGCAGAAACACCAAAAATCCGAAAGAGACTGAAACAGGCACTCGCAGGGGAGCTCGGGTGCCCACCAGCGCCTCGAGGGAAGCTCCGTTTAAGAGAAGCTGCCTCCAAGCAGCCCTACGACGGGTGCAAGCCCCGGGGGGCAAGCGCAGGGATGTTTGGGAAGGGTCCCCCCGCGGGCGCTCTGCCAGAGGGCTGCGCTGGCCGAGCTTTGCTGCATCAAATGGTGCTGGAGTCCTTCACGATGGCCCTCAAATTTCAAGAGCAACGTGCTAACTTCAGACGAAGCAAAAGCATATGAAAGAAGGGACGTCTTTAAGGTTGTCGCTATGAGAACGTTATTTGTTCTGCTGCTCTACGCGGGCCTCACCTCATTGCTAAGCAACCCTGCCTCACGGCACRGCCACGCTGACGCTGCAAGCGCTGGCATCTACTTTTCTTCTTCTCATGCTGCCTCCTTGGGATGCTGCAGTTTCACCCCTGCATCTCGAGCTCCCCATTTTTCTTCTCACTGCAGCAGGCCCCCACAGCTTCTCCCACCACCACCTCCTGACCCACCAGCTTGCCRGGGAGCTCCTCTCAGGGGACCCCCTGGAGCTGGCGTCCTCCTGGCGATTTTGGTTTCTTCGGGGGTAGGGGATGTTGTTTGGTTTTTGTKAAGCTGAATCCATCTGCTGCCCCACAGCACAGATGCATAAACAGTTGTGCCGGCCGGTTCGGGGCCAGGGGAGCAYGGGAACAAGCAGGGAAGGGCCAGGAGTGCCCCAAGCCAGGACTGCCACGGACTCTGCAGCACACAGCGCCAGGCTCAGCAAAATCCCCAAGCACGAGACACAGCAGTTACCTGCCGTATCAAACACCAGCCAGGCCCCATCAACTCTTCTGTGTTCCTTCCAGGGAGCTTAAATGTTACTGCAGTACTATTAACATATYGGATTTGGGGAGCCCTTTGATGCCGCTCCCCTTTGCCTTCTTTTAYCTGAATCTGTTCTGAAATTCTCTTTTGTTACTGAACCCATAACCAGCCCGTTTCAGTCCATATGGCCCCATAGTCCACTCACTCAAATGCTTTATAGCTTCATTTTACCACRYYGGCGCAAGTGTCTGAAGTGGCTTATGGCTGCAGCTTCCAACRTTTCACATTTCCTTATCGGBGTCTCACTCCTCACTCATTACACTYTAAAATCAACTAYAGAAAAATGGATAACACTACTACTTTTAGTAGTAGTGCACCTCCTCACAYCACATACAAAAGGGGCTTTTCCCAATGAATGTAGCAGTTTGTRTGGCAGCAGGTCTCCCCTGAGTGCAGAAACAAGCTTCCAAGATCATTCTGGCTCTTRCTTTTCTGCCTCTAGTCATGCTGGGAGTCCCATTATATTTCATATCTATCTATCTTYTTTTTACCGCATATTTTCTTCTGGTTGAATCATACACTGAAGTTTGGATCTTCATGGGATTCTTACATCTTCTCAAAACCTAATTTTTCCTCTGAAAAGCAATTTTGTAAAAAGGCTCTACCTGACTCAGCAGGTCTGCTCCCTGCATGCATTCAAAACGCTATCTGCTGACATCAGTGACAAAAGTAAGTTTTTACTGAGTTTTATTTCCACAAACTCTGTGGTTTTCCCATAGCYGAGACTGAAACGAGGTCTGCTCTACCCCAGTGTAAGCCACCACTACTGAAACTAAGAGGTGTCACAGGTTTTATTAATGGCTTGAGCTGGAGCTTACTCTGAGAGTTCAGGCTGCATTTCCAGGGATGGCAGTTAGAAAAACATTTATGCTGAGAACCACTGATACACACCACCTCAAATCTCACTCCTTCGCTATCACAAGGCAATTTTTCAGACCGGAATTGCACTTCAGAGCTGTCCGCCTTATCAGGCATTGCTCGCACTCACTGGTGTCCAACACCACAGCCAAATGTCATCTTTTTTTCTTGGGCTCTTATTTTTCCAGTGTGTTGATAAGTTTAATATTGTTCCCATTTCCTTTCTTAAATTCTGTCTAATAAAAGTGTCACATCATTCTGGCACCCGGTGCCTATTTGCTTCAGGAGTTACGGTATTTGTACGACCAGGCTTTCATACTTGGCCCTTCTACACAGGCTTCAGAGATCTCGTCGGCTCACGCCGTCCRCAGGTTTATGCATTTACGGCAATACTGTAGTGGACTTGATCACACAAAAAGCAGGGTGAAGCATGGGACAGGCGACCGTGCGGGATGTCCCTGTGCAGCCTTTCTGCAAACGCTACAGGAAATATTTCACTGCAGCACAGGGCAGGGRAGGGGACAGCATTTCGGGCTTCAGCCTTTGCGGTGAGCTTCAAGACACTGAGAACCAGGGGACAACACTTGAGATAAGTCTTCAGGCTCCAGCCACACAAATCTGTCCAGAGAGATACTTAAGTAAATGACTCAGAGTTGCAAGGAACCTGCACCTTTAAAAATACAGACAAATCTGAAATGCTACAGGAGAGACTCATGTTCCTCCACAACCAGCAAGAAAACATCCTCTGCACAGGACATTTTAACAAAGACTGTTACGCTAGGCATTCCTCAGGCAAGAGATGTCAGTGAACGTGGTGGATATTACTGGAAGTTATAGAAAGCTCTATGGAAACAAGAAAGATTTCCTGATCTGGTTACAAGCAGTGAGAAGACAGCAGGACTTTGCTATACCTGCTCTCGACCTCTTGGAATGTTAGAGCATCTCTCTGTGGAGCCCAGGGCTGCCCTTGCTCTCCAAAGCAAGGAGCGCTGTGGCCATCCCCTGACCAGCATGTACAAACTGCCCAAAATCTCTCGCAAAGCCTGCTCGGGTACGAGGCTGCTTCTCACATCACAACGGCATCATGTCTACAGCAGCACCTGCCTGTACGAGAGGAAAGCAAAGCTGGGGAGAGCAGGATGGCGCAGGGAAGGAGATGGCAACGACCTGCCCTACTTTAATGCTATTTTTGAGAACTCTTTCTAAAATCTGGGACTATGACATGATACATCAGACATCCAGCATGTCACCACATCCAACCTAGCACTACCAATATTACTGACCCTGAACAGTGCTAGTATTATCTTTAAAACTACAAAAATATCTTCCATCTAATTCTAATATATTTACTGACAGATGCACTAAATTTTTAGCACTTCCACATACAAGTATGTCCATTCAAGTAATATAAAGTTTTGCAATTCAAAAAGCATTTCTTCCCAAAATTCACTCCGGGTGCATTAACTATAAAACACAATAGCTATATCTATACAACATTGCATAGTTTTAGTGGATAATCATAGTCCATTTTGAATTAAATCAGTTACACATATTAAGTCTTCATATTTTATTAACACGTCAATTTAAATTCAATATCAAAATTAAAMAACAAATTTTGTTCAGAATCATTATGAGCAAACTCAAGGCGGGGTTTCTGTTTCCTTTTTGGAGGTGACAATTTCTCAATACTTGAATGGCAAATGAATAGCATAACCTTGTTTCAGGAGGCTCCTTCTCTTGCAGGTTTTAAATAGACTGTCACGAACGCAGACCTGCAGCTCCTTCCTGCATACCAATGTAAAGCTCTATGTGCACTACCTCATGGGCTGAAAAAAGACTCAGGACTCTGCAATTACCCATTAAAACTAAAACTAGTTTTAAAGGAAAAGTCACAGCCGAGTCAAATTTACCCATATTAATAAAAATTTTTGCCTATTTYCTATTGTGTTTCAAAATTGAAGAAATCTATGGTTGCCCATAATAATCCCAGGAAAAGCCAGCTGTATAGCAGAGCACCAGCCTGTTAGTAGCACTCTTGCTTTCATAGTTTTGCCATTTTTTTTGGTATAACTGCTTGGAACGGAGAAGCCCCTTTCATTTGTGCTTGAACTTTATCRATGGGAAACAAGACAACCCTTTTCCTGGGTAATTTCAGTTCAGTCTCTCTTTTTCTCTTCTTTTTCTCTTTCTTTTCTCTTCCTTTCTTTTTTTTTTTTTTTCTTTCTAAGATTTCATTTTACTTCATGATTTTTCTTTGAAAAATAAGTAAATAAAAACACACTTCCATTATAGACTGTGCCCAGCCCAGAGCACACCCTGGGGATGTGCCCCCTGCTCAGGAGGGTGCAGGCAGCGGAGGCCCAGCACCCAAACCCCTGCTGCTGGGGGCCCTGAACCACGACTGCAGCACTTCCAGCAAGGGAAGRAACTAAACATTTTGAAAGCCACGTGGGAAGCAGAGAGATGCCCCTCCCAGGATGCAGATCCCTCTGGTTCAGGCACCAGCCACCCATCGCACCCGAGCCAGGCTTTCAAATGCACTCTGCGGTCCTGAACCAAGGCCAAGGATGTTGTTATCACTTCTCTTTAGGTGTTAAGGAATAACAGCTTGACATATTTTGCATGAATTAAGGGTATGCTTAATACCTGCTTCTTAAATAAATGAAACCTAAATTTCAGTTCTAAGGAAATACTACAGCACTGCAAGTCTCCATTCAAATGCATCTCTGAAAATATAGCCTGTGGGAAAATAAATATTGCTCGTTTTAGCAGTGTCACATGAAGTTTAAAAAATACACTTTCGCATCTCCCTGAAAACCTCCAGCTATAAGGATATGCTAACCAACAGACTGTGCTGCGCTATGCTGATCAAATCAGAAAAACAATTTTACCAGTCAGTGAAAAAACGGCAGTACTTCACCTGCTAGTTCTCACCCAGACGGCCAGCTAAGCCCTCGAGATCTATTCCTTGGGAGATAAGCAAAAGCAGACGCATAATCCAAAGCAACAGTTCCATTCTTTACATTTAATCTACCCAGTCTTGCCCTCTGCAAGCTAGCCCTCATGTCTCGTCAGCGCATCCCATTTCTAAAGTGCAATGCACAGTGCCTCTCCAGGCAAAAGATGGTGCTTTTAATGGATGCTTAATATGACAAAAGCATGTATTTTTAATCAACAACACAGAGTTTGACATCATGGGTAATTCACTACCCACACATCTGACTAATACGCTGTCTCCAGACCAGCTGAAGAGATAAAACTCACAAAATAATAAAAGCAGCTTTTTTTAAATCCAAGCACAAAAGAGCTTTAGGTACAAAGCTGGACAGTAAGAACACATTATCGTTGTTTCCTACTGTGGCTTTTCTCATCAGCGAGGTGGCCTTTTCCAATCACATATTATAGAATAAAGAGATTTACAAAATCAAGAGCATCAGAGAGCTGCTAGGCAGGGAAAACGCAGAGTTTTTGCTTATCTCAGTACCATAGCAGCATGTACACTGCATAAAATGCAATGTTGACATTCTGCCAGTAAAACTGTGGGAACTCGAGCATCAGTTTGTTTTCTCTTCTCACAGTTTCTGGGCTTTTCAAACAAGAATTTAAAGCAGTAGATTAGGTGGAGGTGATTACCATTGAAACCGCCAAGCCACATACCCATCCCTTCTTGTTCAGGAGATGCGAGAGCCATGCTCACAGCAGAGTTTGTGTAAGTTTTGCTCCTGTCTCAGGGTTACAGTTTGGAATCTAAAGTCCAAGGAGCTCAAGTTTAGGAGAAATATAATTTGGTCCCATAAGTTTCCTCCGTACATGTACGATAAGAAGCCAGGACTGCTGCAGGAGGAGTGTGCTTTCCTTCAACACATGCACAAGCTACAGAAGAGGAAACCTCTGGCCAGCTGCAGGACAAAGGTGGGCAGAGAGCACCGAGGCTGCGGTGGGGCTCTGCCCACAGGAGATCACCCAGCTGTGCCACTGTGCCAAGTCCCCGCTGGAAGTCACCACAGAGGTAAGGTCGAGTAGACTGGCAGGGTTGGATTTTGCTAAAGCTTACAATTAGAGAGTTTATTCTTTGTGGGGCTGGTTTGCCAGGAGGCTGGAGGTTTGGATGCAGGGATTCAGGGCAGGAACACCCCAAACAAGCGCTCACAGAGGATAGAGGTCTAACCCCAGGGGGACAAAAGGCACAACAGATTCAGATCCAAATTGGGAGGGATGAGAGGAGAAGAGGAAGGAAGGTAGACAGATACATCAGAGAATTTCCATTGAAAGTGCAATTAAAAAAGTCTTGATAATCCATTTTCCTCAATTAAATCAATGAGGTGGGCTGGGCCCCTAAGCGAGCAGGTCCTCGTGTGGCCAGTCTCTTCTCCATTTAATCTGTAAAATATCACCTATGTCACATTTACACCATAATGTATGGCCCTAATATATGACATTTCAGATTGCAACACAGCATTGAATAGAACATAAAAGAGGTCAGAGAAACAGTGGCCTGCACATGCAAGCAAAAATAAACCCTAGACCAGGAGGAAAAAGAAATACACAGTCTTTAAATATATTTTCTTTATTCAAATTCTGTTAAGTATAATGAAGTGATCTTAAACATCCAAGACTCAAATGACCTATAAATATAGAATTAATACACCTAATGAAGAGCCAGAATGGTATGTTTATGGATGAGACTGGGCACAACGGAAGCAGTGAAAATAAAACCAAACAGAGAAATACAAGATGCAAAAGGTCCGGGGGGGCTGCAAAAGGACATGGGATCTGGCTGCTCGCTCCCACCGCCCCCCTGGCACTGCAGAAACCCAGCGCAGGACCCGTGGGCTGGAAAGGCTCTCACAGGTCATGATCATCAGTGAGCAGCATTAACGAGCATGAGGGAGATTTTACATCACTTGCTTCAACATATTGCAAACATCTTTAAAGATACATCAGCTTACTCCAAGATTGTCTTTAAAACTACCTCAAAAATCTCATGATGAATAAGAGCTGGAAGCCTTCAAAACCAACAGATACGCATGGAGATGCAACACACTCCCAATCCCACAATATATGAAGGCAAGGTACACTCAAACTTCACTACAATGAACAGGAGATGCTCTAGAGATAACAAGAAGTTACATGTAAATATTAAACAAAGGCTTCCTTATTCCAACCCTGTTAACTGAGAACCACTGAGGGCATTCAATTGTTATGGTAATATTGAGTACCCAGCAGGAAGGTCCAGAAAGATGCATGCAGTGTGGGAAGACAAGAAAGCTGTGCGGGAGACACCTGCACAAGCAAAGGCTTTCAGAAGAGTCGTCTTAGCAGATAGTGGGGTGTCACTCCTTACAACACACTGCAAAGCAACTTGGAGAGGGAGCCTCAGGGTACTTACAGCCTTCACTCAAAATACACCTGAAGGGTTTTGCTTTTCCAGCCAGGGAGGATATCTGGCCCCGATACGGTATTTAGTTTGACAGAACTGCTGCCGCTGTTTTTTCCATGCAGTGACTAAGCAGGGCTGCAGGAGTCACCCACTGCTGAGCCGCAGCCGGCGGGCACAAAATGGTGCAGGCATCGGGTACCCGCACCCATCCATTCCTGCCAGCTCCTCTGCTCGGTGGGAGCCTCACACAGCTTCTTGCTTCCCGAGAGGAAGGCAAAGATGAATGCAACATTGCTCCCTGACCGCAGCACCCCCGCCCGCCTTTTTCACAGAACACAGGACAAGAGGTAAAGCTMAATAATGGAAATCTCATATATTGTCACATACGTGGTGACTTCACTGTGCTGTAATGAGCACTGGAAACAGCTGGCGTGGCCAGGAACCTAAAAAATTGGGTTATCTCCAATAAAGTCCAGTAATACTGATATTCCCTACTGAAGTCAACACCAGTCCCARATATGTGCAGGGACTGAAAGGGGAGAGAAGCCTCGCTTTCCAGCAAGTACAGACATGCAAAGCGGCTCCAAGGCCTCTTTTCTCTTCAGACTGTGCTGTAAGACAAGTGATGCTGCTTTGAGCTTGGAAAGCTCACCCGAGAGCATGGCAACTCCAGCAAAGAAATGTGGGTCAATTCTCAGAGCCCCTGAACTGAAGCCCTTGTAGAAGCTGAAGGCAAAAAGAGAGCCCGCCAGAGACCTTCGGTAGGTAGGTAAGTAGATGGCCTTTGGTTATGACCCATAGCTTCTCCCTGATGAGGCAGAAAATGGAGATGGATGGAGCAAGAGAGCAAAAGCAAAGAAGAAAAATAGCATCAAAGGGGCTGAATGGTTGAAATCCAGAGAGCATTTGGGTTAAATGAGGTCAGCATATCAGGAGTGATCCCATGGACTCAGCACTGCTTTCAGTAGTTCGGTCAAACTCTACAAAGAGACAACAGACACCTGATTTTGCTTTGACCTTAGGAGTGGATTAGTTGGGGAAAACAAAACCAAAAAAATACAGATGAGTTCTTATGGCTAAGCCAGCGAACGCAGTTTTATATTTAAAGTCCTTTATGAATTGGTGACTTTAGCATAGCAACCGTATTCGCAGCAATCCTCATCTGTATGGTCTTCCAGCTCTGCCGTGGCCTCCATGAACTTGGCAAAGGCAGCCGCCTCCTCAAACAGCCAGGTTTTCCTCAGTGCACTCTGAAGCCCTGGCCAAGCAGCACTGAGCTACAGCAGGAGCCAAAAAAGAGGTTTGCCCTTAGTAGAAAGAGATGGCAAAATTAAAGCCTCCATAAAGAAAGCTGGAAGCCAGAAATAGAGGACCAAAAAATCAGTAGACCTCGTGCTTTGACTTCGGAGTAACTAGGAAACTGCACAGCCCAGGTGACGCTAAGAGAAAGACAACAGCATGCAAAATATTAGCATAAGATCCTAAATATTCAGATCACTATCACCTCCCAGAAGGATATTTTTTTTTCCCCAATAGGCAGGAAAACCCATTTTGTTTCATCAGCAAAATGTATTCTAGCCCCTATCTGAACCAAAGATCAGGAGATACAATAAAGGTAAAACTATGACGGTAGAATTATAGAAATAACATAATTAAAAATCTCATACAATGTAATCTGGTGAGAGCTGCTGATAATGCGATAATCCTGCTCCCATGCCATCAGTGCCGTGGCACTGCAAAAACGAGGAAACACCGCTTGGAGAGGGAAGCGGAGTAAACGTACTCGCCACCCTGCAGGCTCCAGTCCCCTGAAATTCGGGGTCGGTGCAGACCCCGTGTGTGGGAGGACAAGCAGCTGTCAGGTAACACCTCGGGCCGCGATCCACCTTAATACCGATGTTCTGGATCACTCCTTAGGCAGTTCAGCATCTGAGCTCCATGGCACGAATGAGAATCCATAAAGCACTTCAGGGCCACAGCAGAAACTGGCAGCCTCCTCCCCAGTCTGGGCAGTTACACGCTGTGGGACAGACCAGTGCCACAACTGGGAATTCGGGATCTGGCAGTCGTTTTCCCCGGGGAGGATGAAGCAAGAGCACAAACTTAAAAGTGTTGTAGATGAAAGTGAGTCCAGAAGATGGAAATCCAGAACTCCGTTATGGATCTCTGTGCTGTCACAAGCAAAATTAATTTAGTGCCGTGTTAGAAGTTTACAACCAGCTGCCATATTAACATATGACTGAAGRCTTAAAAGGTCTTAAGGGTGAAATATCTTATTAGCAACACAAGAAAAAAATATTCTGCAGATAACTGGTGATAAATGGTTTCTGAGAAGTTTCACATAAATAAGCYTAAAGTTGCAATTTTTCAGCAGTGCTGTCAGTCTCACACCAGAGTATGTCAATGAATATCGTATTTATCTTTGGGAGGCTTTTTCATTTGAGATGTGTTTTGTTTTAGCAGTGAGACATGATGGGAAAAATAACTCTTTGTAGGATTACATTTCCCATCCTAACAAAAAGTAAGTATTATCACTAAAGCAGGGAAAATGGGAACATTGTGTTAGTTAATCCTGTTTGAGACAATTCTTTAGTTATTAATGTTAATAATTACTTCTGTGTCATGCTAGAGGGATATAAACAAAGATTGATAAATTGTCTAATAAGACTTTGCTCGTGACTAAATCAAGCAAAAGGTAATCTGGACAACAAAAGAGTAGCTGATTTTTGTACTGAAAAACATTTACCTGATTTTATGTATCTCCTTCTCCCATACACAGGTATGGGTTGCACCTATCAGATGCAACTGGCAGAAACCAGCAGTGCAACAACCCATAATGAACAGYAGTCAGGCAAAAACTGTTCAGTATGCAATGACTAACGCCACGGGGGATCGCTGGAGAAGCAGCAGGATTATTGATCCGTGTTGGACAAAGGGGGAACTGCGGTTGTKAAAAAACAAAGTTCAGATTTTGAATGTGTTACAGTTCTAGTTCCAGATGGGTTTGTCCATCCACTGATCTGTCCTATCACTCCATGTTGTGYTGGATCCAAGCACCAGAAAGCTGGTTTCTTTTTTCCAATTGAGTCTTTGAAATGGGAGATTGTCCTGAAACATTTCCAGACCCAAGCCCCAAATTCTGCCTCCAGACCTACACTCACCTACCTCCTGGTTACTGTACGTCKCCAGCTCATTGCCAGAGGGACAGAGACAAACTGTGGGGTTCAGAGGGAATAAACTGAAATTATTTGAGAGATGGATGGAGTTGGTGTATTTAAAAAATTAGTTAATTTTAGCTGCCACCATTGTGTATACTAACTTGTCTGAACAGCACAGGGGAAGTCACTAAATATCTGAAGGGACTAAATACGCAGGATGCRCTATTCAGAAAAATAAGGGAAGAGTACTGGAATTAATATTAAAGATGAGCTGCCATGTATTTTGAAAAACACTCTTCTTTTGGCTGAATTTGTTTCTTTATGTGGGCTTGAAAGACTGTCTAGAATGGCTTTGCTGGATTTGTTCTTTGTTTTATCCTTAAAATATTAGGAATGCCAACATTAGCCTGTTTTTCTACACAATTCTTGAAGATCCCAAGGATGTATTTTTAAGCCAAGCCTTAAGGAGAGATGCTGGATTTTTAACAAAGCCTTCCTTTCTCTGAAATGTTAATTAGCCACTTTAGGAAAAAAGCAAAAAGCAGAAATTCACAATATTTCCCTCTCAACCTTTCCCTTTTAAGCATGGAGTTTTCACTTCCTTTCTTCTTGAAACTTTATCGTCACATATTTTCTCAGGTTTTTATACACCAGCCAGGAAGAAGTTTAAAACAAATACCCTTCAGCCCCTTAAAGCCTTTAGTTTACCTACCAATATCTAATTCATTACATGGTCTAGCTTAAGGGAGSCGACAGAACCCTATTTTCGAGGTATTTAGAAATTAAATAAGCAAGAGAATATAATTCTCAGTTTCCCTATGATTTGTCATTATTAACATCCATTCTCACAGCCCTTTGCTCATGTTGGAAATGTATCACAAATTCTGGGAAAACGACCCTGACTGACAGTATTTCCAGACAAGCTATGAGCCTGTCCTTTTTAGTACAAGGCAACTGATAACAAGTAAACTTATTCAGCTAATTGTACAATCGTATTCTAAAAACTCATTGTGGGACATTCCCTTAATAGCTTCCACCCSGCTCTTCCTTTCCAGCAAGAACTTGAACAAAAACAAGCACCATGTTATCAAGAACCGATGAAAGGAAAACCGAGCAGCTACAAGGGCCCTTTCATCTGCAGGTCTTCAAAAAATATCTGTAGGGCAAATACTTCTGATTCCTCCTGAAGCAACTGAGCCCCAGCAGCAGCTCTGTGCTGCAAACAAGCGCCGCAGCAGCAGAGACCTGGCGGTACCTTGGGCTGGAGTTTGGAAGATGTTGCATCCCACTTGAAACTTTTTAGGGAAAGTTTTCTTCTGAGAAGTTTACGTCGGGACAGGATTTCTTTTCAAGAGAGAAGATGGTAGCCGTGGCGTAACTAACTCCAGCTAATCCAAATTTATCCTAGCCAGGCCTGCACCTCGCGCTGCCTGCAGAAAGCAAATGGCAAAGGCAGGCAGGGACCCAGAAACAGAGAAGAGGCAGAAGCCTGGCTGGATCCCTCCTCACGCCCCTGGCTCCAGACTCGGCTCCGCAGGGCTCACGAGCGTTAAACCTGTACTTACAAGATGCTACTACCAAACACAACTTCCCCCAGTGCCCTTAGAGAGGTCTGTTGGGCATTTCCAGTGTCAGGAAATGTTTTTTCTAATTTTAAGCACAGGTTCAGCACATGCCAGAGGTGGACGCAGCCACCTGAAGAGGGTTGTGCTGTGCGGGATCATCACCCGCGCTGATTGAGGAGACATGACTCCCCCCAGAATCCACTCTGCGAGATGCAATTCCTTGCAACAGATATCGAGACCAGTTTCATTTGTCATCTCCGAGCCATGCAGTAGATTAATTATTCTTTGCTTGATGCAGCATTTCAAACTCCCTTTTCTTTTGGGATTCTGGCAAACGGATACACACCTTGAAAACTGAGCTTTCCATGCTCACGTCAGCTGGAGCCGTTCAGCCTGGGCCTGCACTCGTCATCCACAATATCTGCATTGCTAACACAAAAGTACCACTTCCATATCTACAGTCCTAATCCCACAATAAATAGGCTTTTTTTGCAAATAAAGTCATTGCGAAGTAGTATACTATCTGGCTCTGCTCTGTTTAACTGAGTAATTTGCTTGGACTGAATTACTATAGCCTGTATTAAATGCTGAGATTATCAAACATGTGATTGTACTGAATTAATATTTTATCACTCCTGGGTCCTGTGTGGGCTGGCTGTTCTCCTGGAGTGCTTTAGCACCATGGAAACGTTGGGAGATATTTTCTCTTAATTGCATGAATGGTTGACAGATAACAGTACAGTACCATGGAATTAAGCCCCGATTGCTGATGAATTCTGATGAGCTGCTACGCTGTTTCTGTTGTTTTAATTTTATTTTTAAACCTGGCAACATCTCTCCTTGTCCATTATAATTTCTGAAAGCTTTAATGTCAGTAGGTAATGTATCTGTATRACAGGTAGTATATAATTACTACAACTACAACTCACACAGAGGTGAACCCTTTAAACTTAAGGGAGAATTTCAGTTAAGRCAGAAAAGAATAACAATCCCTTGAGTGATCAAAAACTCTAATGAATTGTTTCTTTTCCTTTTAATTCGTATTCTTATGGCAAGGCTAATTCACTAAATAATAACCCTTGGGTTTAGAATTGTCAAGAAAATAGTGTTTAAGCACTATTATTCAAAACTATTTTCAGCAAATACAGGTAGCTAGTTACAAATCAACTTTTTGTATTTCTCAGGTTAGAATTGTTCAATATCTTGTAGGACAGAGCCCTAGAAATCACTGAGCGTTATTATATAATGAAGCAGTTTTGCAGAGTACCTTTTTTCTTTTAAACATAGTTTGGCCTACATGATTCACCCTACTGTAACTGTTCAGGATGCACATTATATMTTTGCAAAAATATTTTATCTGCCCATATAAGTTTGTGACACACACCTTCTCTGCATCACGTGCTCTGCATTACAGGGTATTGCTGAAGTATCCCACGTACATTTGCTCAACATCCCGTAACYGTTTGATGGACAACAAATTGTAGTAATTATGCCTAACAATACAAACAAAAGGCAACTGCATTCTGCAAATGAGACAAGACAGACAGTACCAAATCTAAGCACAGCAACAATCGCTTTTGGATGCCACAGTAAGTATCTACTGCTAGCACTTGCAGTTGAATAGACGAGCTTTACAGCGCGCTGGAAGGCTGATGACACAGCKAGTTCCACAAAGCACCTTCCACGCACAAATACAGCCGTGTTTTCCTGAAGTGTGCATGCTTCAGCTTGTCACGGCTGAGTTTGGGACTAGATAGTTCAGCCTGCTCCTGGGGTTGGTTGGACCGGTGTCTAACAGAATCAGAACAAGAAGGAACAACTGGTTTTGGATTGGTTTTAATTTTCACAGGAATCTTGTGTAACCAGCAAGTTATATCCCTTAAGACGTCAGACATCATGTAAYGAATTTCGCTAAATTGCATCAAGTTTTTGCCATTTTATAAGAGCAGAGCATTAAGTGTCGTATCACCAAAGCTGTGGCTGAGTCTTAGCCCCAAATTAAATACCAGTCTAAATCCATACTCTGAATCTAATCTGTACYCATATACTGTTTCAGGGATCCACTGCTCCTCAAAAGTTTTCTTGGCACTTTAAACATAGCAAGCTCYAAAGTATTTTCAAAATACTTTCGCAATTTTAATCAGAGCACATATAGAGAAACTGAACTCTGTCTATAGGTGACAGACGGATAGTCTGGAAGGGATCGACAGATTTTATTCACCCTGCCCATATAAGAGCAGGGAAACAGAGCACACATGATAAAGGGGCAGGTTTGAGAGCTGGGAGATCATTTGGTGATTGTGCCACTTGCTTCACGGTCTCTGTCAGAACTCTCAAGGAGTCCTTATATAAGAAACCAAATTATATTAATGACATTTGTCATTATYATCATTAATATAATATGCCATTAGAAACCTCCAGTAAAACTTTTTTGTTTTTTTTAAATGAGATGGATTTGAGCCAAATGCCAGATTTGAGATGAGGTGTTTCTCAAAACCCATGCAGTTCCAGTTCTGTATTTGGGTTTAGACCCAATTTTGTCACTGTGCCCTTTTTTAAATATGCAGTGGAAAAGCCTGGATCTAGTCAGGATCTCAAATTTCTAGTGTTCAAAATCCAGGTTTGAGCTATACATTCTGAACTCATCTCTGCTACCAGTGAGGGACAGTATCTATAAACAAYGCCTTTAGGAAGAATAGACTCTTGTATATCCATTCCTCCCCTGTTCCCCATGTCACCAGGCAGCTCCTGCATGGCTTCACMAGCCAGCATGGCTTCACCAAGGGCAAGTCCTGCCTGACCAACCTAGTGGCCTTCTACAATGGAGTGACTACMTCAGTGGACACGGGAAGAGCTACAGATGTCGTCTATCTGGACCTCTGTAAGGCCTTYGACACGGTCCCCCACAGCATCCTTCTCTCTAAACTGGAGAGGTACGGATTTGCTGGGTGGACTGTCCGGTGGGTGAGGAATTGGTTGGATGGACACATTCAGAGGGTAGTGGTCAATGGCTCAAGTCCAGATGGAGATCGGTAACGAGTGGTGTCCCGCAGGGGTCCGTACTGGGACCAGTACTGTTTAATATCTTCATCAATTACATAGACAGTGGGATCAAGTAAGGTTGCAGATGACACCAAGCTGAGTGGTATGGTCGACACGCCTGAGGGACAGGATGCCATCCAAAGGGACCTGGACAAGCTCGAGAAGTGGGCCCGTGTGAACCTCATGAGGTTCAACAAGGCCAAGGGCAAGGTCCTGCACCTGGGTTGGGACAACCCCCGGTATCAATACAGGCTGGGGGGGTGAAGGGATTGAGAGCAGCCCTGCCGAGAAGGACTTGGGGGTACTGGTGGACAAAAAGCTGGACATGAGCTGGCAATGTGTGCTYGCAGCC
This sequence comes from Oceanodroma leucorhoa, assembly GCA_030449065.1. NCBI lineage: Eukaryota > Metazoa > Chordata > Aves > Procellariiformes > Oceanodroma > Oceanodroma leucorhoa. The sequence continues at coordinate 517,085 of JASVER010000164.1, forward strand.
CAGAAGCCAACCGTACCCTGGGCTGCATCACCAGCAGCGTGGGCAGCAGGGCGAGGGGGGGGATTCTGCCCCTCTGCTCTGCTCTGGTGAGACCCCACCTGCAGTGCTGCGTCCAGCTCTGGGGTCCTCAGCACAAGACAGACATGGATCTGTTGGAGCAGGTCCAGAGGAGGCCACAAAAATGCTCAGGGGGATGGAAYGCCTCTGCTACGAGGAAAGGCTGAGAGAGTTGGGGTTGTTCAGCCTGGGGAAGAGAAGGCTCCGGGGAGACCTTATTGCGGCCTATCGGTACTTAAAGGGGGCTTATAAGAAAGATGGCAGCAGACATTTTAGCAGGGCCTGTTGCGACAGGACAAGGGGGAATGGTTTTAAACTAAAAGAGGGTAGATTTAGACTAGATATAAGGAAGAAATTTTTTACAATGAGGGTAGTGGAACACTGGCACAGGTTGCCCAGAGAGGTGGTAGATGCCTCATCCCTGGAAACATTCAAGGTCAGGCTGGACRGGGCTCTGAGCAACCTGATCTAGTTGAAGATGCCCCTATCCATGGCAGGGGGGTTGGACTAGATGGCCTTTAAAGGTCCCTTCCAACCCAAACCATTCTATGATTCCTTACAGACTAGAGCAAGAATAGCATCCACCTCTCCATCTGGAGGAGGCAGGACACTGTCCTACAGGTACTGCTGACCCCAGTAACAACAGGACATAGTCCAGGTTGCCTACTTTCATAATACTCCACCTTTTGTGCTGTGATACAACACCACAAATATATTAATAAAAACACAGATGGGAGTGAAGTGCTGCTGAATCCTCAGTCTTGCTTTTAGAGAGCTAAAGGCAACAGGCCTGAGTTTTCTACCACAGGTTCTCCACACACAAACACACACACACTTACTGCAGCTAGGTTTACACGCAGCCGTATAAAGAGCACGGGCTCTCCTACCCAGGGAAGACACAAGTAACAGCAACACAGCCCAGCTGCCTATTGACCAATGCTCTCCAGCCCCCGGCGAGAGCTCTGTGTTCCTGCTGTGGGGAGTCCTGGAGATCACCCCCTCCCACATCTGGTTCCTGCATCCTTTCCTTTGAAAACAACAAGACAAAATTGTGCTTGAAAAACGTCTAAATTCAGTAAAGCAAGAGCTAAACATGGCCATGATCATTTCATAATGTATCTGTTTATTCYCTACAGTTGTTCAGAAAATGACAGAATTATCTATATTTTAAAATGCAGTAAACTACCTTTAAAATGCTTATATGCTGAGGGAAGAGTTTGATTTTCCATGAGTGTTACAGCCCAAACAGAAGAAAAGCTTTTTATCAGCCAAACAAGAAAGTTCTATCGTTAGTCAAACTGCAGCCATTTCTCCTGTTTACCTACAGGGTTCTAGGTAAACACATATTTAGGAATCGTCACTCTCCTGTGGGGGAAGCCTCCCCAGAATAACAGTTTCCTGTTTTCTTAACATTTCATATATATATGAGGACAGAAGAGTCATGATCTAAAAGCTTCAGAAGCTGAACTGCCCAAATCTGGCACTTCTAAGGAGAAATGTTCAAAGCACTGCACAGTGTTTAACTTGCATTGAAATCAAGAGTAGCTGTGAAGCTAAAACCTTGCATGTGCTTTGAAAGTGCAGGATTAATGTAAATACTGCGCAGCTTTGTCTGATCTCAAGTAGAAAAGTGTTTAACACTCTGTGCAGCTTCTATCCAGCCTGAACTCAGATTACAGATTTAAGAAGCATTTGTCAGCTCCTATGCACAACCCCCATTAACAGCAATGTTAATGCCCTGCAAACAATAATGTTAACATTAATGAAAGAAATTATTGCACAAATGGACCCCTTTGAGTGAAAAAGCAGAGCTCAGTGCAGTGAGTAGCCTATGGACATCTATGACAAATAGTCGGCTAAGCAGACATTTGTTCTGCACACACGAAGCTGAAAATATACGTTAACTGGCAATGCAAAAGCATGACTCCTTCAGATTGCTCTTTAACTATATAAATGTGGGTAGTTTGGCACATTTCCATCAGCATCGTTCAAGTTTAAATCAAATAAATTTTCAGCGTATTACTACACCACTTCTGGCATTGCTGAATCTGCGTACATCTATCTAGTCTAAAATTAGAGTTGTCGGAAGCACGTTATCGGGGAAAAAAAATTGGCTGAAAAGAATGGATACCAAGCTAATTACGGATGGGACTGGTTGTATTTCCTGTTATTGAGATTGCTCAACACTTAAGACTGTGTCTTCTTAAGAAAGAGGTCTCTCATCAGAAAACATTTGGTATTTTATTACTGTTCCCATTCTACTTCGGGTGGAAAAGAGAGTGCCTATAATTTTTAAATACAAGCCCAGAGGGAAAAAGCTCACTTTCCTAAAGCAGCATTTAACCTGGAGTTCAGGCACTCGTGAGATAGATGAGAGCTYCTAGGTAGACCAAGGACATGACCTCTATCTCCCATAATCTCTATGCTACTAACTATTCTGGACAGGATGTCTCTAAGTCATTCCTGTTGGAATGTTTTACTGCTCATAAATATTCACCAGGCCAGAAACAGAAGCTGAAGAGAAGCCAGGGCATGAATATCTCAGACTGGCTGGACAAAGAGACTAGAACAAGAGAATTTTGAAGGAAAGATGCACTTGAGGCATATGCCTAAGGTGAGAGGAGCCAGACTTCAGAGACGGACACAAAGGTTCGTACGGATTAGGATACACCATCAAATGGGGTCCAACATGAAACATGAGACTACTACAAGCTCCCTGCTGTCCTCTGGAGAGGTTCCCAGTTCCATCATGTTGGTTTCTTTGCTGATCTGTCCTTCTCCTTCCATCCTTCCTAGGCCCTCTGGGTATTCACCAGAGTCTTCCTAACCCAACTATTTACACAGATAGGGCCAAGCCCTTTGCCTCCTCTTCTCGGCACTAAACAGCTGGCACTAAACCTGGAGCAGTCCTAGAATTTCTTCATGTTCTCAAGCTCATCAGCTCAGTTAATGGTCGAGCAATTCTTTCGGTTTATCAAAATCTGCTCCGCTGAAATGGAGAACTTATATTTAGCCTTCTATTCAAACAAAATAACCTACTATTGCATGAAGGTCATTTTTAACAACAAGCTCCAACAATTTTAGAATAGCATCTCCTCTTTTTGAGTCAATGAATATTTATTTTAAAAAATTGTTGGCTAGAATAGTTGTAATCTGATATAAAGGATACCAGCTGATAATAGTGTACAGTGACCTAGAAAAAAAAAAATAAAAAGACTGATATTTTTGTCCATAGCTTACAAACAATTTAAGTACAAAAATTTCAAAAAGTTTAACTCCACACAACTAATTCAAACCCTACTCATAGCAAATTACACTGTAGCGTTGCTATGAGTCTGTGGCAAGTATGCAAGAGTTGCATTGACAGAATGCTCATGGAAAAGTACTGTCAGTGCTAGAGCCTGCACAGTGAGGATAATGCTGTCCCTGACCCCAAACAGTGAACAGTTACAAAAATGCCTTCTTTTTTGAATGTATRTTGAGATGAACTTTCATATTAATCCAACAGAGTACACATGACAAGCAGTACCATCAACTGCACAATGCTTTATTTTAGCTTTACAAGAGCTAGCACATGTGCTATGAAGATCAGAATCATTAGGCAATGTAATTAAGGTGCAAATGAATGGCTTCCTTGGGGCAAGGGAGAGGCGGTGGCAAAAACTTCAACAGCAGCCCTCTCTCCTGTCAGAAGTAGGGGTACTGGTATGTTAATTGTGTGAATATTTATCGAGCCTCTCACTTCCTCAGTGCATTAATCCTGTCCTTGTTTCACATGGCCAATTTGTTCCTGAATGTTTACCAAGCCTCTCACTTCCTCAGTGTATTAATCCTGTCCTTGTTTCACATGGCCAATTTGTTCCCTCCGTCTTCCCTCCAGGATTTTTCTGAGAGTCTATTGTTTCTAACCAAATCATGGTGATTTTCAAGTGGTTTCCTTTCTGTTTAGAAGATTTCTGTTTTTTTCTGCATTAGCCGTCCAAGAAAAATACTTGCATAAATACGGTCTACCTTCTAGAAACTTTCTGCATACACATAACCTATGGATCAGGAAAAAATGTAGTAATAGGGGCACCAAAATCACAGAGGAAGGAGATGGACAGAGTTGGTCACTACAGAATAGAAATTCTTTGTATTGCACGTTATCTTCTGCCAGCACTGCCAGTCCAGGCAGCTACTTGCACAGATGCTCTGGGACTCCCTCCACATGGTCTCGACCTGCCCGGCYGCCCCTTCTCCTTGCCAGGAGGCTCCATAACCAGGGAGGGGACGGGAGTGACGCAAGGGCTTTCACTGTGGCTACCGCTTCCGCTGCTTTCTCCTTTTGTCCAAGGAGGTACTCTGTTTCCAATAAGGCAAAAATCAGAGGACTACTTCAAGGTCAACAGTTTTACAGTGTTCATGAGAAACCCAAATAGAAGTGGCACCTGCCCTCTTTTTCTCATAGTCGTCTTTGGCTACTTCCCAGACTTTCAGGAAGGCTTTCATATCCTTACAGGGCCTGCAAGATATTTGGCCAAGGAGATCTGGACCATATCAGCCTACTTCAGGAGCTCACAGCAGCTATTACTACCTCTGTCTGCTACTGAGCATCACCGCATGAATCACTCTCCCCGAGCAAGACGGTTACCAGGCCACCAAGCAAGATCGCTTTGCAGATTTCAGCCTGTGCCAACATGAATTTGAACTAATACATTCCTCATAACATGATGCCTAAGCCACCTTTTTACAAGCAAAAACTTTAATTTTATAAAATGATGCCTAATCACTCAAAGTGTTCATAAGTTCTCTTTGAAAAAAAAGGGCTCATCTCTTTTTCCCTATGGGGACAAAGTAGCAATAGACCACAAAATGCAGTGGAAAGTATAAGGTGCAAAGGACTGGGAAGCTGGCAATAACAGCCCTGCTACCGTACAACAGATCTGTTGCATATTAATGACATAGTACTCTTACACCCTGGCTGCAAAAGTAACATGAAAATTGCATGAACATTTATTAAAATCAACATGTTATCGTTAAGTTGCATTTAACAAATAAAGCAGTTTTCATTGCTCCAGCTGGTCTTAGAAACAACTTTTCAGGACTAGAAAAAAAGCAACACCACCACCGTGTGGCAGAAATCAATCACATCACAAGAAAGTGATACAGAAAGACAGGACTTGAATCCAGAAAGCAAGGGCTAGCTCCATTTTCTTTTTAAGCAGTCAGACATCCTACAGCAGGTTCCTGAATTCACTTGAAGAAAGCAGGGTTTCATATGGGTATATATGGACTTCTGCTAGTCTCTCCCTCTGCAGTACAGGACATCATACTTTAAACTCAGCACCACCGATTACTTGTCTGCTTTAACTTTCTAGATTACATTGCAGTCGTCTGCAGTYCTCATTACATTTTTCAGGTATTAATAGATACAAGTCTATGGCTATCATACAAAGGTATGCCTGTACCTTTGGGGRAAATGAGGAACGTATACACTATCAAATAAACACCAGTGGAATGATAAGGTTGGAGCAGGGGTAGACTGTGGCCCTACAGTTCACCAGGTGGCTTTGACATTGACCACATTCTTCCAAGCAGCTGGGTAGAAACAGGCTATTWTCAAAGCCTTAATTCAAATTACAATAAAGCATTCTGTGAACAGGATGGAAACAACAGCTCACACCCAGGTAATAAGCCAAGTAATTAGGAAATGAGCTTTCCTAGCTGCAGCAGTCCCAGGCAGAAGGCTTGCTCTGGGTCAGCTTCTGAGGAGCTCCATCTACACCAGGGTGCCCGAGGAGTGCAATTTCCCCTCCCCTCTTCTTGCTCATCTGACAAGAGGCGGTTGTCTCTCTGTCTGTCTGGGCAYGTGTCTCCCCTCCAGCCAGAGCTCACAGTAAAGCTGCCTGCATGCAACTCCTTGAGCCCTCACATGCTAGAAGGTACATTTACCTCATCTCAGACCTGGTAAATGATTATTCACCAATGTGAAACATATCCTGATGTGGTTGGATCCAGGAGACTAACCAGGCAGTAAATCCTAGTGATTTCCTATCTCATGCATAAACTTCCCAAACATCTCTGCAGAAATCTGTAGTATTTGAAAAGACCATGGACTATTCGCAAGAACAATTTGCGCTGTGTTTTCTTGATATGTTCTCCTATTGTTTCTTTCAAGCTGTTTGGATCTTCCAAGTCTTTTTACTAGGTCAAGAGATAACTGTACTTCAAATTTTTGATTAAAACAGCGCAGCCTCAGATGATGGAAGCAGCACAACTAACATCAGCAGTAACGACCTTAAGGCTGTGTGCATGCAAAAGCCACTCACTTTGTGCTGGAGCCCTTTAGACACTACAGAAGATCTAGGAAAATCCTGGGAAAAAAAAACTTTGTAAATATTTAGTTATATTTCCTAGCGATCAAGACAGTTTCTTCCTTGGTTCCTGCCAACATCCCCTTTTCCCGACTGTTGTTTAACATGCCTGACAGCTGCCACCTTCCACTCGAGGAACATCTGCATTTCAGAGACTTGTGGAGAATGAGTGAAGCACCAGGAATCATCGAGACGAATGCCTGAAAACATGTACAATATTCATGTTTCCCCACTGCTTCCGAGTATCTTTATGATGAAAACTCCAGTCTGAGCATTCTCCCCTTTTGATACAAGTACCTGCCTTTTACTAACAGCCAGGAGTTGTGAATACRTATGGTAAGGAGACCTTGCTCCATATGTGATCCCATCCTTTGATCTTTTGAGCAACTGGCTTCCAAATTGCCGCACTATGAAGCATTCTAATGTATACTTTGTATGGATGGTTACGACCAAATGAATGATTTAGTAACAAAGTGTTTGGAGTAAACCAATTGAGTAAAACTGCAGAGGGCATGTGCAATCAAGCTGGATTTGAGCAACAGCTGCTACACATTTGTAGAATAATAGATCTAATGAACTAATTTGTGAGAAAAACTGGGCGCAGCTGTGATGCAGCTCACAAATGAAAAGCAACAAATTGTAAGCAACTGTATAAAAGGATTGTTTTTCAGCTCAACTTCACTAAAACTGCATGTAGTTGTTTTTGGTTCTTTTTTTTTTTTTTTTTTTTTTACATTAAATAGTTTAGTGGATAAGGGAACCAGGGAAATGCCTGTATCTGAAGTAACTGCTATTAAAGGTCTGTAGCAGAGTCAGAAAAATCAGTTTTCTTTTAAAGTACAGGAGTAATTCAAGTGAGTTCAATAAAAACTAAGCAAACACATAGACATGTTGAAGACATTCTGTGTTTTTCCAGAGAAACACCATAGATCAAAACTCTTAGCATACTAAGTACAGATATTAAATTATCAGAGAAAACTTTCATTTGCTGTTATACCTAAAAGGAAGCTACAGTTTGCAGCTTCCCACCTTGCCTTCTAAAAATCATCTCAAGAATGTCACACAATGCCACACAATACAGGAGTTGCAAGATTTGCACAAAGCCATTAGAGAAGCACGTGCCGATGGATTATTACAGATTCAGTGCCATATAAATGTAACTATGCCGAAGTTACAGATAGTTGTAACTATCTTCTAACAAGATCCGAGTTGAAATAATACTGTTTTATCAGTCCAGTGGTATATCCCTGCTAAGYACAGCCAAGACCAAATCATACAGACACACATAACGTTGGATCAATAGAAATGATAAGAGGAGCTTAAAAATAAATTCCACAGAAATAGTCCTTGCTGAATTGAAACCGCACCGATTATTGCTTTATAGTGTAACCCCTTAACTATGGATTGCGATATGAACGAGGCCATCTCTCCCATATTAGGGAGCTGCCTAGCTAGCAGCCCCCACGCTGTACTGATCATAGAATCACAGAATTGTTTAGGTTGGAAAAGACCTTTAAGATCAACAAGTCCAACCGATAACCCAGCACYGCCAAGCCCACCACTAAACCATGTCCCTAACCACCACATCTACACATCTTTTAAATACCTCCAGTGATGGTGACTCCACCACTTCCCTGGGCAGCCTGTTCCAATGCTTGACAACACTTTTGGTGAAGAGATTTGTCCTAATGTCCAATGTAAACCTCTCCTGGCGCAACTTGAGGCCATTTCCTCTCGTCCTATCGCTTGTTACTTGGGAGAAGAGACTGAACCCCACCTCGCTACAGCCTCCTTTCAGGTAGTTGTAGAGCGCGATAAGGTCTCCCCTCAGCCTCCTCTTCTCCAGGCTAAACAMCCCCAGCTCCCTCAGCCGCTCCCCATCAGACCTGTGCTCCAGACCCTTCACCAGCATCATCRCCCTTCTCTGGACACGCTCCAGCACCTCAATGTCCTTCTTGTAGTGAGGGGCCCAAAACTGAACACAGTATTTGAGGTGCRGCCTCACCAGTGCCGAGTACAGGGGCACGATCCCCTCCCTACTGCTGCTGGCCACACTATTCCTGACACAGGCCAGGATGCCGTTGGCCTTCTTGGCCACCCGGGCACATGCCGGCTCATGTTCAGCCGGCTGTCGACCAGCACCCCCAGGTCCTTTTCCGCCGGGCAGCTTTCCAGCCACTCTTCCCCAGGCCTGTAGCGTTGCCTGGGGTGGTTGTGACCCAAGGGCAGGACCTGGCACTGAGCCTTGGTGAACCTCATACAGTTGGCCTCAGCCCATGGATCCAGCCTGTCCAGATCCCTCTGCAGAGCCTTCCTACCCTCAGGCAGATCAACACTCCCGCCCAACTTGGTGTCATCTGCAAACTTACTGAGGGAGCACTCGATCCCCTCGTCCAGATCATTGATAAAGATGTTAAACAGAACTGGCCCCAAAACTGAGCGCTGGGGAACACCGCTCATGACCAGCCACCAACTGGATTTAACTCCATCACGACAACTCTTTGGGCCTGGCCATCCAGCCAGTTTTTTACCCAGCAAAGAGTACACCCATCCAAGCCATGAGCAGCCAGTTTCTCCAGGAGAATACTGTGGGAAACAGTGTCAAAGGCCTTACTAAAGTCCAGGTAGACAACATCCACAGCCTTTCCCTCATCCACTAAGTGGGTCACCCGGTCATAGAAGGAGATCAGGTTAGTCAAGCAGGACCTGCCTTTCATAAACCCATGCTGACTGGACCTGATCACCTGGTTGTCCTGTACATGCCATGTGATGGCACTCAAGATTATCTGCTCCATAACCTTCCCTGGCACCAAGGTCAGACTGACAGGCCTGTAGTTCCCCAGATCCTCCTTCTGGCCCCTCTTGTAGATGGCTATCACATTTGCCAACCTCCAGCCAACTGGGACCTCCCTGGTTAGCCAGGACTGCTGATAAAGGGTTGCAGGTAGCTTGGTGAGCACTTCCATCAGCTCCCTCAGTACCCTTGGGTGGATCCCATCCGGCCYCATAGACTTGTGTGTGTTTAAGTGGTGTAGCAGGTCACTAACCATTTTGCCTTTGATTATGTGGGCTTCATTCTGTCCCTGTCTTCCAGCTCACGGGGCTGGGTACCTGGAGAACAATGGTCTTGCTATTAAAGACTGAGGCAAAGAAGGCATTAAGTACCTCAGCCTTTTCCTCATCCTTTGTCACTATAAAGGATGGAGATTCTCCTTAGCCCTCCTTTTGTTGCTAATGTATTTACAGAAACATTTTTTTTGTCTTTTACGGCAGTAGCCAGATTAAGCTCTAGTTGGGCTTTGGCCCTTCTAATTTTCTCCCTCCATAACCTCACAACCTCCTTGTAGTCCTCCTGAGTTGCCTGCCCCTTCTTCCAAAGGTCATAAACTCTTTTTTTCCTGAGTTCCAGCCAAAACTCTCTGTTCAGCCAGGCCGGTCTTCTTCCCTGMCGGCTCATCTTTCGGCACATGGGGATGACCTGCTCCTGTGCCTTGAAGATTTCCTTCTTGAAGAATGTCCAGCCTTCCTGGACTCCTTTGCCTTTCAGGACTGCCTCCCAAGGGACTCCGTCAATCAGTCTTCTAAACAGGCCAAAGTCTGTCCTCCAGAAGTCCAAGGTAGCAGTTCTGCTAGCTTCCCTCTTTACTTCTCCAAGAATCGAAAACTCCATCATTTTGTGTTCGCTGTGCCCAAGACAGCCTCCAACCGTCATATCACCCACAAGTCCTTCYCTGTTTGCAAACAACAGGTCCAGCGGGGCACCTTCCCTAGTTGGCTCACTCAGCAACGGTGTCAGGAAGTTCTCTTCTACACACTCCAGGAACCTCCAAGACTGTTTCCTCTCTCCTGTATTGTATTTCCAGCAGATATCTGGTAAGTTGAAGTCCCCCACAAGAGCAAGAGCTAGGGATTGTGAGACTCCCCTAGCTGCTTATAGAATATTTCATCTACCTCTTCATCCTGGTTGGGTGGTCTATAACAGACTCCCACCATTATACCTGCCTTGTTGGCCTTCCCCCTGATTCTCACCCATAAACACTCAACCCTATCGTCACCATCATTAAGCTCTAGACAATCAAAACACTCCCTAACATTCAGGGCTATCYCACTGCCTAGCCCTTCTGAAGAGTTGATAGCCATGCATTGCAGCACTCCAGTTGTATGAGTCATCYCACCATGTTTCCATGATAGCAACAATACCACAGTGTTCCTGCTGCACAATGGCTTCCAGCTCCTCCTGTTTGTTGCCCATGCTGCGTGCATAGAAACACTTCAGTTGGGCTATTGATCCCGCCACCTTTTTTGGGGGSAGAAACTCTAATTCCCACATGACCATTCTCAGGTGCTTCCATGGTTTCTAACACATCCATAACCCTTGYGTCTTTGCTGYCGCATGAATCTCCATCCCCTACCTCCACTGAGRTGTCAGACCGAAGGACCTCGCTAGCACACCATCCCTCAAACATTGGYGTGGTGCCCTCAGGCTTATCTCTAGYGAGCCTGGTTTTATCCCTTTCCCCCTTCAAATCCAGTTTAAAGCTCTTTCAGYGAGCCCTGCTAACTCCTGTGCAAAGATCCTTTTCCCYCTTTCAGACAGGTGTACCCCATCTGTCRCCAGCAGGCCTGCCATCATGTAGACCGACCATGATCAAAAAACCCAAAATTCTGCCAGTGACACCAGGCTCGGAGCCAGGTATTGATCTGCTGGCTCTTCCTGTTTCTTCCCTCATCATTCCCTGCAACTGGAATGAYGGAGAATGCTGCTTGTGCTCCTGATTCCTTAACCAGTCRTTCAAAGGCCCTGAAGCTCTCTTGATTGCCCTCRGACTTCTTGTTGCAACTTCACTGCTACCTACCTGAAAAGATCAATAATGGATAATAATCCAAGGGCCKTACCAGGGTAGGAAGTTTTCTCTTCACATCTTTAACCCAGGCCCCAGGCAGGTAGCAGCCTTCTCTAGAAGTGGGTCYGGTCTCTGTATTKGGCCTTCTGTTCCCTTCAGAAGTGAGTCTCCTATGACAGTGATGCATCTTTTTTTCTTTATGGAAGTAGTTTTGACACAGAGCACAGGCTGACTTAACCTCAGCRACACCTCCAAGCTAGATGAACYATCGTCCTCATTACTGTTCGGCTCCACTTGCAGACCATACCTGTTATGCAAGGGCACCTGGGAAGCTGGGATAGTCACAGAGGAGATGCGCCTGCAGGAACTTGTCACCATTGYCCCCTATCCCTTAAGTTACTGCGTTCAGCCAGGCGGAGAGAGGACAGGAGATCCTCCGTATCATGCGTCCTGTCTGCCTGTTGGGTCTGTCTCAGGGAAGGTAGGGTGCAGTTCAGTAGTCTCTCTCTCTCTCTCTCGCTCTCCCTGATACTCCTCAACCTACTCAACTTCTCCCGGAGCTCTGTCACTAAGCAGAGGAGTTCCTCTACCTGGGCGCAGCTCCCACAGGTGTKCTCACTGCTGCTGTCCRGTACTGGTGTAAGAGCAGGGCGCAGTGTGTTCCCACCGGAGCTCCATCTGGGCRGCTGCATCAGTCATGGTGGGTGCAGAGCTTAGAGAGGCCACGGCTTTCTGCCAGGTGGATACCATTGCTCCCTGGTCGAGCTGGCAGAGCTTCAGGGCTCTTCCTGCACGCCCTTCCATGCGAACTGTCACGCCAACTGCCCACCACGCCTGGGTCACTAGCGYTCCCCAGGGACTTCTTTCATAGGTGTGGGGGGCATGGCCGCCGTTGCTCCTGGCCCGGCCCAGGTCCCATCACCCATTGCGGCACGAGCGGCGGGCTCCCGGTATCTCTCTCAGCTGTTCCCCCGATTCGGGAAACCCCCGTGTACCACGCTGGAGCGTGTGGCTGCTGATCGTGCYGGCACCAGAGCTGCTCRCCCCAGCGATGTGTGGGGTCAGCCCATGCCAGGTGCAGGACTCTGCATGGCTTCCTTCCTTCCTTCACTTTATAAGGAGCTACAATTCCCTACTCATCCTTACTCCCTCCCAGAAAAAAAATGATTAAAAMCACCATGTAGTTAGCTGTTTGCCCTCTATTTTAATCTATTTTCTTTTACTCAGAAAGTAAAAGGATGTCCATCCTTCCTGGATGAAGCTGTTGGATAATTTGAGGCATTGCCAGTTTTTCATTTCATCACATTTTCAAAGAGCTAATAGATTAGCATAAGCAAGAACAGCAAAAGGCATTGACGTTTCCATGAAACATCCAAATAACAAGGGATTTTTTTATTATCATAGCTGTAACCAAAATGATTTGAGAAATGCTTTTCAGAGAGAAGATAAATATCCAGAGGAATTTCCTCCTGTTTGGAGGGAAGAGTCCATCCAGTCAGCAGCCAGAAACATCCAGCTTACCTTTGTAATTGTGCTAACAATCTGTAGGCATTGCACAGCAATAATGCTCTACAGGACAGAGATAATGTTCTGAATTATTCCTAGAGCATGCATAAGAGAAATTACTTTACTAATAACCTGCTGCAATACACACAATGATACAGCAGCCCACACGGTACAGCTGATGGTGTCAAAGGGAATGATTTAACACAAGAAAAACAATCAATATTAGGTACTGCAGCAGAGGTGGCTTGCTTCCAGGTCTAGATCTCTCCTGCTCCCTCTGCCTGTTTGTCCATTCCAAGGCTTCGCTCTGCATCRTGCTGATGCAGAAGCCATATCTCTCAACACGTAATTGCAGAATTTTCAATAACCTCAAGCCATCCAAACCTCACTATGACAAACTGAACTGAAGAGCCATTGCTCTAACAGCCTCTGTCAGACGTAAAGTCACATATCAGGCAGGACCAGTGTGCCTTGTACTACTTGAGTCTTTCTATGCTGCAATTATATAAAAAAACCTCCCATAGCTTCTCCCCACAAGTAGCAAGCATATCAGTGTAGGCAGCTCAACAATTTTAACCATTTAGGAGAAAAACTTTCCAATACATTTATATATTTAGAGTAACCACCAAACTCAGATTGTCAAAAGCACAGAGAATGGCTAGGTGCATAACTCATTAAAAAAATCGTTACAATTCAGAATCCAAAATTTTAGACGTTCATCTACGTAACAGTGCAAGCTGTAAATGCTTTACACCACTGCCTCTTATTTCAAAAATTGCACAGGTTTCATTTCTACCAGCACCCATCTGCTGACAATACAATTTTACTAGACTGTTTGCATCTTTACTGGTGCTCTGTATATTCGTTATCTAAGCTGGGAAAATGTATTATTTCTAAGCACAGTCACACCCTGCAGAGCAGAATTAAAAACTGCCCAGGGCAAGTCCTGTCATGACAAAGAGCCGGGGGACTGCTCCAGGGCACTAGTTTGTCACCACAGGAAACGCACAGTCCACATTCCTGCTCTACCTGGTAGAAAATTTACACTAAACTATGTTTTACCGGGTTAAATTATCTGAGGACCAACAGGATTCCTATGAATGATGTTTGCAAAGATACAGTTCCATGAAGCAGATTTTGTAATGAAACTTTATATAGACCAGCTCTTTATCCCTTGAAAAGCTGACAATTCAGATTTTCAAAAGAGATCAGATACTTAAAGAGGAGTTAGATACCAAAATGACTTTGAGAAGCTTCATGTCAAGCCTAACAGCATGACACAGAACAAGAAGAAGAAAAATCCTGTGAACATCCAGGTGTCTGAACTAAGATGATTGGGAATTTTAAAATTCCTCAACGCATCTAAATACTTTTCAAAAACTTGGTTCATGGATCTGATAAATCCAAATGACATTTAAGATATACATCAACACCGAAACACATTTTGTGATAAAATGGTGCAGTGGAAAACACAACACTGCACAGCAAAACAACCAAAACAAAACACAACAATCAACTTTATGAATCTGTACATTGGTTTGAAATGTCCGGGCTGTACTTGACAGCATTAGCACTTGCAATCTCTTCCACATAAAGAAAAGGACAGCTAAATGACAACATCTAGCCATGACTTTATTCTTGTCTCAGTTGAGATACCCAGGGGCATGCGCTGTATGTACCTAACTTGATGAACATAGCTGCTTGAGCCATGGAGACATCCTCTCCAGGGAGGACCAGTGTTCCCCAGGTATTCAGAAAGACCAACGCCTTTCAGATCTCCAGATGGAGAAACCATCCACCTATGAAGGTGAACATTTTCTCCATAATCATTGGTCCCTCTGTACAGAGAGCATAGTTGCTTGCTCTAGAGGAGCATTAGGCACCTGAAATTTAGGTACTTCTGTGCTTCAGTGAGATGGGCTGGATCCCACACCAAGGAAGTATGTACTACCAACACAGTGGAGTGAGCAAGCAGCTTCAGTGCTCATCCTGTGCACCTGAGCTAGCAAGAAGCAAACTCAGCTGAATCCCTTCACTAAACTATACTTAACATTCACTGTCTAATTAAGTCTTAAGCCAAATGACTGGAGGAGAAAAAACACAAGTTAATTAACATATGATGCAGTATATAAAAAACCCCTTTGAGAGCATAATAAATAACACATGAAAGGCAGAGCAAAACAGGTCTAATTTAGGATTGGTTCAAAAATACCTCAAGCCTCACATTGCCTGTATTGTGTTTGAAGCCAGGAGATCTCATGTCTATACATTCAAAGGCTTTATCTGGAGCTAGAGCTTCAGATACATAGGTAGTATCAATACTTAACAATCTTAGGTATAGCAGCTGAAATAGATACTGCTATGTCATTTTTGTGTGCAATATCTTTGAATCTTATTAAAAATAAAACAGACTTCCATTAAAGCTGCAGCCTTCATCTAAGATGGTTGCAAGCAGTAGTTGTTAATTATAGATTAAACATTTCTGCAAGACTTTGAAACTGTACTTGAAACTAACCCAAATAAACTGAGCTCCAAGGTCAGTACTTCTGAAAATTCAAAGATCACACAGCTTCATACACATTTTAATTGTTTGCACATATTTAATGTTACTTGAATTTTCTCTTGCAAAAAGGCTTTGTGCACATCACCCTACAGTAGTATAGTGCTGATCTTACAACTACTCCTGCTATAGCTACTTATACGGTTATGCACAATTCTCTCATCCATTTGATAGTTTTTCCTTTTATAACAATTAATAATGAAAATAGATGGCTGTTCATTTATGGATATTTCTACACTAACAGTGTTCCAAACATGCGTTCTTAACATTTTTATTCAGCTCAAAATTAAGACCTATTTACATTCTAAGAGATATTTACATTCTTGAAGTAATAATATAAACACAGACTAAACTCCTGCAAGGTTAAGGGATTGTACACCCATAAAAACTGATATTATTAAAGACTTCAAGACTTTCCTTTATGACTTCTACAAAACATCAGCACATTTTCAGATTTTTGTAAACCACTGCAGAAAAGTAACTTAGAATTGTGCTGGAGAAACAGGACTAAGACCAATGAGGGAACCGAGTAACATTTTCCTACCCAGCATCACGAAGGGTTGTAACCTCTATCAGGCAAACTGCTAGGAGAGCTCTGTCAGGAAACAGCCCAAGCAGGTCCGTGGGCAGACGGTATGCTTTATAGACTGCGCATTACTTCTGTTAACCTACACACTAGCAAGGACCCCACCCCTCAGCAGATGGGATCGAAACTGTATTTAGCAGAGGGTGGGGATAAAGGGCAGAGTCCTGAGCAGCTCACGAGGCTCTTGTTAACTCATTAAGAAGGGAGGAGGTACTGGGCTAGGTAAATGCATTGGATGATGTGAAAATTTACTGAGAAAAGGTATCTGCAAGGTACAAGCAGAGCAGGATGCTGATCCATTGTCATTCAGAGGAAAGAAAATCACACAGTGCTCAGGTTGCTTGTGTTTAGGGGGTGATAGTACACAGAATTCCTCAACACTTGTGGGAGAGAGGAAAGTGCTTGGGGATCCTGAGTTACTGAGGGGCAGAGCAGGCAATCTCAAGTAATCATTTAAGGCTGAACAACAGCAGGATTTATCCTACCTGTTTGTTTTGGTTTTTCTACACTACTGCATAAAAACTCCCCTCTAAGTGGCTTTTTGTACAAGCTACTGACTCTACATGGGGTAAAGTTCAGCAGGAGTAGAAAAAATTACGGTTCCAAACCGAGATGATTCTTTTCTCTCAAATCCTCACATGCACATTTTCATGATAACCTTCACAGGTATTCTTCTCTATTCTTCTTCCCACACCAATCCTTCTGAAAAGTGTCTGCACTGTCACTATAAAAGTATAGTCATTCCATCTCCAGAAAGCAGCAAATCAGCTGAAATGTTGTTATCTGAGAGCTGGTAAATT
Organism: Oceanodroma leucorhoa; assembly: GCA_030449065.1. Classification (NCBI taxonomy): domain Eukaryota; kingdom Metazoa; phylum Chordata; class Aves; order Procellariiformes; genus Oceanodroma; species Oceanodroma leucorhoa. The sequence continues at coordinate 533,791 of JASVER010000164.1, forward strand.
CCACAGAATTGCTTTTCTAAGAAAAAAATTTATTGTAATGAAATGATGGTAATTGCTGCAGTTTGTCTTCAGTGTGGATTTTTCCCCCAGGCACATCCTGCCTGGATTAGATTCTTTGTCTACAAAATGTTGCTCTTATAAAGTCTGTACTACACATTATAAAAAAAAAAAAACAAAAAAAAACCCCAACAACGCAGCCCTCACTGTTTAATATCCTCAAAGAATGATGCATAATGTTTGTGGGGAAAAAAAAATTGCTTAAATGTTTCATCCGGAAATGTAAACGGCTGGGTTCTTACCTTGTTATCTCAATGACACAACGAGAACTTTGTGTTAAGGACTCTCATATTTTTCAACTGTTATGCATTTTTATGCTTCTTGTTTCATTTCACTAAACATCAGGCAATTTGTTTTGCCTACTGTAAGTATGGAAGCTATCCCCCTAAAATCAAAATGTAAAGAGACGTGCATGAAAGAATAGCAGCAGCACATTAGCAAGGCATGCTTCTGAAATCTTCACAGCACTTACAAACATGGCACTGGGCCTCACTCTTAGCTTTCCTACTGACTGTGCTTACACCAGCAAATTCAAAGACTTCAATTCTTCATCACTGCTCCCCATTGTCCCAGCAGCAGTGTTGTCACGGCTGCTATTACAATCATATATGCTTTACCTTACCAGAGATCAAAAMCAACACTCAGCTGTGGTAAAGAGAATTTCATAAACATAGGGGCCAAAGAGAAGTCCTGCGGGGTCAACTGCTGTGTTTTGGGATGAGGGCCTGGCATCTGTGTTGTTTTGGACACAGGCTACTGAATTTTCTTTCACTGGAAGCTCAGAGTGCAGTCCTTTCAGGGCTAGCACGCGAAGTCCTGCCGAGGCTCCAGGTCTCTGGTCACTGCAACAATTCCAAGGGGAAGAACACCCCATTTACAGCATCATCCTCCCAAACCAAGTGGAATGTGTATTTGTAAATGTGTATGTATTTGTATTCCTTAATGACAAATACAGAAAGCTTATGTTATCACTAGCAGCCTCCACAATCTATTCCCTTACATTTTAAAATCACTTTCTGTTTGAACTTAAGGGCAAGAATGCCAATTCAGCTGCACTAAACATCAGGAGACCAATATTAAGTACTTCCAATTAGCTTTATTCCTATGTCTAAAACCAGCAAAACAAAGACCTACAGCATATAGCGCACAGCTCTTCTATTTATTAACACACATAGTGAAAAACAATCCAGAGGGACCAGCCATAACCTTRATATTTTAAATGAACTCTATTAATYTCTATTTATTTTATCTTCTACTGTTACTAGTAGCAGACACCAACATCAAACAATTATAAAGAGGAAGCAGAAAATAACGCTCYACTTTTCCCATTACTTTCCCTCATGTGTTTTGCAGAACTTTGTACGTRAAGAGTTACACTGATGCCCTCCTATAGCTAAGCTGAGTTGGTATTTGTACAGGTATGCACTAGGTATTTGGTATTCTCTAATGAGAATAAAGGGAAGAAAAACACTGAAAGATAAGGAAATCTCATTGCTAAGCCATAAAATTGGCTCTAAGAATATTTTTAGTGACCTGAAGGTACTCTCCAACCATTTTAAAAGACCGTTTATATTTCCAGTTGATTGCATCTATTCACCACTGTGTAGTGATAAATACACAGAACACCTGCCTCTGTGTAGTCATTTTTCTTTAAGTAGGGAAACATACAMGGAAGAGTAGACTTGAAAGTGAATTGTAAAAGCAGAAAGAACTCTAGTTTTTGTCTCCTAGGAAATTAATTAAAACACTCTAGGCTACAACAGTATAACACCGCTTATATTAGTACGAAGAAGATGGACTGTAATGTTTCCCAGACTATTCCAATTATCACTTTTACTGTATTTGCCAGACATGTCCCTAAAATCGCTTTACTTGATCTAAGATATGAAGTTTTACAAAATGTATTAGAGCATCTATAGYAGTAGGCTGAATGCAAATACATCAAGCGTTATATTTTTTTAAACAACCTGAGAGAGGGAGTGCGGGAAGTAATCCATAGTGAAACAGTTGCAGTCATCACTTTCTGCAGGTTTYACTCGTGGAGATTTCCCTAAGATAATCAGTAAATTGATTTATACTCTTGAACAGGTTTAGAGCCTGGGTCATTGGAAAAATCAATACCACTTTCTATCTTGGCAASCGCTCATCAAGCAATTTTGTTAGAAAGGGAAACAGGAGGTGAGTTGTTGAAAYACATAAGTGATGAAGAGCATCTCTAAAGTTTTTGAATCTAGTGAGAGAATCTACATCTTTCTTCTTCTAATCAGACGCAAAATGTAAGTGAAACAACACAGCTTCACTGAATTTTGAATTGTTTGCTATACTGACTCATTAAGTCAACAACTGCTGGCTTACCAGCAGGTGCTACAGCTCACAGATCTGATAGAAGTTATTACGAAACAGCTTTGACTGGCTCCTGCAACTGATTTCTTAAGCATATAAAAGCAAGAACGGYCATCCCTCCCTTAGTAGGGTATGTAGTTGAGAAATTGGTTTCTTCAGTGCTGTTCTAGTCCTGGGTATGCTGGGAGGCACTACCTAGGTTGCTGCACATTGTGGTGCTTTGGCTTTCTATTTCTGTTCTTCTTATTGGTTAAATCCACTTGCTATGCTGCTGTGTTTTCTCATAGCAGTGATGTTTTTATCCCTTCTTGTAAAAGTTTATCCCTTCTTATAAAAGTGCCTGAGGTATTTGTGTGTCTTTATTGACTATAAAATAAGTGATGAGCCTAAAATGTCTGAGCAATGGATGGCTGTATCAAGATGAGGTAAAACACTCATGGGGTATTTATAGCTCCCACATTACAAGTATACTTGGTTTACAGGCCCTGAGAAAGAGAATGCTTTAAAAAAAAAAAAAAGCAAACAAAATGCAAAGGCTATGCTATTGCAATGTTTGTTAGGCTGTTTGTTCAGGTTGTTTKGGGTTTTTTTTTGGAGGGGGGGTGTGTGTCTCTATTATACTGGTATCTGTAGGAGATCCATGGGATGGGACAGGGTAATCGAGAGAATGTGCTTTCTTCTGAAAGCAGTGAGCACCTGTGTTCAGGAAACTGTGTGCAAGCTATGTGCYAGTCTGACAGGACCTAAGAAATGCATAAGCCACACCTGCCTCTTGAGGTGTTGTCTGTGAAAACACTCTGAAAAGCAAGTTAAGTCCTCTAACACATGTTGGCTTTTATTGCCCTCATCTTAACAAATAACCAAGGTGAGTTTCTGAGAAGATGCAAGCTTTTAAACCTCCGTTCAGGACTGACCTGTGGCTGTTGTATGTGCTTGTACGTGGTTTCTACCACACTCTGCTACTCCGTGCCCGCAGGGGAGGCGGGTATCTCGGCCCTCAGCCGAGAGATACAGCGTCGCCTGAGCATCTCCCGTGCGGGCTGTGACACTGCTGCCACCCGGCAAGGCCACACCGGGCGGTGTGAAGCAGCTYGGCCCTCTGAGGGACAGCTTAGGTCAGTCGATGTCGCAGGGAGAAAGCAGTGAATTAAAACGTCCGTCTGTAACGGCTGGCGGCTGCCACGATAGCTCTGCGGCTGCTTGGGAGGCATTTATCGCCCCGTAAATGGGCTGAGGCCGCCGGGCCCGCAACGCACCTTCCCGCTTCCCGCCCTTCCCCTCAGGGCGCCGCAGCCCGCCTCAGCGCCTGCCTCACGTGAGGCAGCACGTGCCCGCCCGCCTCGCCCAATCCGCTGCCGCGGGCGGCTCGCGCAGCGAATTCAAACCGCGGTGCGGCCGTTGGGCTGCGGCGGGCGCCCGCTCCCTCACCCACCCCGGCGCTGAGCGACATGGAGGGCCGGCCGGCCGCCCCGGGGCCCTACCGCGCCACCAAGCTGGTGAGGAGCCGGGCCKGGGGTGCGGAGCCGGCCGGGGCAGGCTGCCGGCGGGCTCTGGTGTTCGGGCTGGCTCGGGGCGGGTTTGTGGGGCGGGAAGCGGAAAGGCGGCTGTTGCCGCGGCCCCCGGGCCTCTCCTCAGCCCGGGGCTCTGCCTCACGGGTAAAGCACAAGTTAATATTAACCCCCCCGGCCCCCCGCGGTGAGGTAAAATTCCGGCGTGCCCGGAGCAGCGTGTGGCCCTTGGGCTGTCGGGGTGACCGCGCTCGC
>JASVER010000164.1:538723-610505 GCA_030449065.1 Oceanodroma leucorhoa
AGGCAATCTAAGGTGTCCTGCGGCCCTCCCCAAGAAGGGCCTACGGTGGTGGCCGTGCCTTGCTCCTTGAAAATTGGGCAGCAGCTTAGGAAGAGGAGTCTGCTAATTATAGCGTGTCGTCCAATTCTGTGTGAGTAAATAGGACAGGAAGAAAATACTTTAAAATTTAAAACCCGTGTTTATGTACTCTGACAGCTGGATTAATCTCATGCCTGAGAGCTGCTCCGAATTTGAAGGCTGTGGATTGACAGTGCCTCAGGAAACTGAGTTGATGTAAATGCGGGGCATGTGCAGAGCGGGTCAACAAAACTTCTTATGTTTGTGAAACTCTAACCTTATTTTCAGTTACAGAAGAATGAGATAAAAACCTAAATGAAATGTTTATGTACTTTTTTAATCTGAACTTTAATGTTTCTATATTAATACTACTACATTATTTAGTGTAACTATCAATATTTGTTAGTTTAATGTTGTGATTTCATTTATGTGCTTATTAATATAATATTGTTTTAATTGATACTTACAACGATCAACTTCAGGCTTTAATCTTACATTCTCTGCTGTTTTGTCTCTCATGCAGTGGAATGAAATTACGAAATATTTCCGAGCAGGCATGCCATTAAGGAAACACAGGCAACATTTCAAAAAACATGGAAGCTGTTTTACTGCGTCAGAAGCTGTAGGCTGGCTCCATGAAGTATTAAGGAATAACAGTAACTTTGGTCCTGAAGTTACTAGGCAGCAGACTGTTCAGTTATTAAGAAAGTTTCTCAAGAATCATGTGATTGAAGATATAAAAGGGAGATGGGGCTCTGAAAATTTAGAAGACAATGGTGCACTATACAGGTACTGAAATGAAGACCAGTTAACAGASCTCTTCAGGTTGAGAACTTTATTTAAAAATCTTAATGCTCAGATTCTCAAAAAYACCTTGCTTTGGTTTGAGCAGTTGGGCCAAAAATTAATTATKAGCACCGTTTTCTTCCACCCTCCGTTTTACTTTGTGGTATAGACCATACATCGTGTATGCTGAGGGCTGTTTCCATGCTTTTGTCTAGCCAAGTTTTTCACTGGCATGTGTGCTACACTCAAGTGCTTTGGAGGGGAGCCAAGGAGAATTTATTGCAGTAGCTCCATGCTGTGCTACCAGTCCTGTGTTTACTTCTCTTGTACGTTTTACAGAAAGTCTGAGTGGGAAACAGTCTTTCCTAAGTTCTTAAATTAAAGGTATTAATGGCCCTCACTTCGCAAATTCTGCTCTCAGTGCTGTATAAATATGTGAGTATCTTCAACTTGACTTTGGAATCAAGAAAAGTAGCCCAAAGCTAATTTATAGTATGGTAATATAGTATAGTATAGTATGGTAATTTATAGTATGGTAAAGAGAAAATCTCAGCATTTTTCTTCTTACTTTCCTGAATCTTTTCAGAATCTCATGGAATCACACTGATAAGGTATGGTTGTGACTTCTTGTATTTCTAATCTATTCTAARTGTATTTAACATCTCTCCTATTCATTACAGATTTCCTTCAACATCTCCAGTTAAACCTCTACCAAGCTCATGTCCACCAAAAGAGAACTTGGAAAACTTCTCTAGAGACAAAGAAAGACTTGTTAAACTGCCGCATTTATCCAGGAGAACTTTTAAAAAACATGAGTTACTACAGYCTCTGGTAATAACTTACATTTCTTACGTAATTACAGTTGCCATGTATTTTTCTTTATTCTTTAAAAAAACAAAACCAAAAAACAAACAAACAAACAAACAAAAAAACCTAGAAGCAGTCATCTTTTAGTGACACTGTTCTGTTGTGTCATCGTCTCTTCTAGCTTAAGAAATAAATTGGTAGGTTCTTCTAGACAGTGAAATAGAACATTTAGATAGGCATAATAGAGAGATACAGCTATATTTTATAATGAAGTGTGTTGGTGATGTGTGCTGTTTCTCTTCCTCAATGTACAAAAAGAGATTTTATTAAATAACCTGTAAATACTCAAACAAAATACATACATGTAAAATCCTAGCTGTAACTGTAACATGGCATTTTTGAAATGCTGGCAGCAAGTGAAAGGGATTATGCMTTTAACAGAAGAAATTAAGTATGCTCTTAAAACTCTATGAAGCTGTTTCTTCTAAACTTATTGGCAATCGTTGGGAAGAGAAATGGGGGGGTGGAGTGTTATTAATGCAGCCACGTTATTTAATCACAGAGAAAGGTCATTTGACACGCACGCACCCCCACGGTATAGGGCTAATTTTCCATCAATATGATCTGACATTACATAGAGTTTTAATTGTGTATATATGTGTAAGCAATTGAGCATCTTAGGCCATCAGTATGGGAGGTTTTTTTGTTTTCTTTTGGATTGTTTTGTTTGKGTTTTTTCTCCTTCAGTGTGGAATTATCCCTGCTACAGTACTTTAAAGTATTGGGAGGTCTGGACAGTGGAGTTCTAGAAATGATCTGGACAATATGTCTTTGTTGAAACTTAATATATTTTTTGTTTAGGACAAATAAAAGGCACAAATTATTTAACTGTTCTGCTTACTTTTTGGAAAAGATCGAATGAGAGTGTTTGGCCCTTTATTCTTTTGAGATTTGTGTGTGTGTGCATGCTTTCTGAATTTAAATTGTGTTCCTAAAGGAAAATACTTCACTTACTAATACGTTTGGATTTGATGTGTTTCTACCTTTTAAATTGTTGACTTCTGAGTTGATCTGGTCTTCTTTCATAGTGTCCTCTTTTGCTTTTTGGTTGGGTATGCTTACATTTCAGTGCTGAGACTGTTAAGGTTACTCCCTGGRTCATGTTTTGGAATTTAATGTTCCATAGAACGTGCTATACTTCTGAGAACAATTAATTTTGGATTATCTTAAGAGGCTTGTTTATCTTATGGTATAAACCACTATTTTCAGGAAAATTTAGAAAAAGCAAAACCTGATATAATAGAAGAAAACAAGGAAGACACACTGCATAGGAAGGAAATAAGCCAGGAATATGTGCAAGAAACTTGGAGAAATATCATTCTAATACAGTAAGTAACACATTATAAAAAGCACCTTCTCACATTATGTGCTTTGGGTATGTAATGGAAGCYTTTGGCTTGCAAATTTTTTTGACATTTTTAAAATTATGGTTTAAGTTCAATATTTTTACTAACTATTGTTTACATATGCTTTCTMATGTATTTATTAACATTGGATTGTYGCATTTAAGAAACTTACTGACATTTATTGTTGCTGGTGTCGAAGTATATTTTAAGTACCATAGATGCTCTTTCTTACTGATTTCTGGTGTTTGTCCCAGGGAAAAGTTGTCCTCGAATTGTCTTTCTGGAAGTGAGAATTTATTAAACAGCAAACTAGCTTATCAAGTAGCTGTTGTTTGAATAGATACAGAAAGAACTTGTTTTCTTTCATTACTAGCAAACCTTTTAGACAACATCTGCTCTCCTACTCCCCACAGTTTGCAAACCATTTTAGGCCTCCCATCTTTGGAAGAAGTTTTGCAGCCAACACAGATAGTTCCTGAGTATGTCATGTACAACATGACTAACACAAGCAAACATGGTGTTGTTATTTTGCAGAACAAATCAGGTAAGATTTTTTTTTTTTCTGGTTTTGCTTAAAGATTCTGGATGGTGTAATTACAACAAACAATAAATAATAATTGAAGTAATATGTTTCGTAGTCTGTCTTTTATACTTTTTTCCCAAACTACAGTACAGTTCAGTATATTTGTCTAGAAGGTTTTGTAGGTGTATTGCATTCACTTTTAAATTACAAGTGTAGCAATATTTAAAATTAGYTTTAAATTTGATCTTTTGTATTTGAGGTATTATTTAATACATGTGTGCCATTATTTGCATTAGTTATTAAGTCTTTGGGCTTRTGTATAAATAATGTACTTGTTTGTTTATTTTAGACGACCTCCCTCACTGGGTGTTGTCAGCTATGAAATGTCTCGCATACTGTAAGTCTCTGAATAGCTTTTAAGTTCCAGAAACCTATTTTGAGAGTTGAAAGTKAAATATACTTGCATGTTAAGATCAGTTGTGATGTTTCATTTTGGAAATTCARATAATCTAAGTGCTTTGACATGCGAAGAAGCAATAACAGCAATCCATATCAAATTATTGCACAGAAATGTAACCTAAAAGAGTTAAAGATGTTATATTTCAGGTAATCAAGATATCAGCCCTTCAGTGGTCTAGCTAGTTATCCTGCTTTTAGGCTGCATTGTCTGATTCTGCATATGAATTTTTGGCAACGTRAGCAGATTAAATTAGTGGAAGAAGAGAGGCTTCAGTGTTCCTTAATCCATGAAATGTACAGGAAATTTAATTAAACTCTGTAAGCTTTCAGTGGAAGCATGCTGTCCAAGGCCATGAAAAAGCTAAGGACTGTTTTTTACGAAAATAATTCCTATTAACAAAGAGTCAGGCAGGGAGAAAACTTGAGTGGTTGGGCAAAACCTGTGTGTGGTTTCTTCTAATGCAGTTTTTCAGGAGTAAAGGGCTTTCCTTTTCCAGTTAYGGGCTTTGAGCTGGACTAAAACAGTTCCTACATTTCATATTAAACTGGGGAGGCCAATTCGAAGAACACCAGTTAGTTTTTTATTTGTCTTAGAAGAAATCAAAATTTTGCAACAGGTTTGGGATAAAAGCATGCTCGTATATTCAGCTTTATAGTCTACTAAATTTGTGATGACAACAGAAGGAAGAGTTCCACTCATTTGTTCCTGGATGCTGGACTTGGAGTATAGCTCCTCTGGTACCTCCTTACCTGCTTCCCCACCTTTTTCTCCAAACGGTCTTTAGAAAAAGCTTACGCTTAAAACCCTCTAAGACACCTTTTATTGTTACAGTTCAGCTGTGGAAAATGAAGGCCTGCAATGTCTTGCAAATCACTGMCTAGTAGATGAGATGGATTTTTAAAGTCAGACATTTTGGCTGTTAAATGTGTTTTGTGACAACTGAACTTCCATTATTTGCAGACTGAGCATCAGTCTGCACTCATCCCTTGTTTTGCTATTAACGTATGAAATATCAAGCAGTGAAACTGGAAGTGGTTACAACTTACAGAAAACTTAGTGCTTCTGTTTTGTTTTCTTTGTGTATTTGCTTAAATGTAAAATTTAGAAAGGCATGATGTTAAATCTTAAACTTTAGAAAAGAAGAATCAGTTACGTAAGGCATCAGTATTATGTGTACTTGAGCAGCTGCCTTGGAACTACCGGCAAAGTTTTTACTGTGGACTAATACAAATAACACAGGTTTTCACATATTGGAGGGAAAAAAAAGTACTTTCACAGTGAACCTAATGAAGTTCAGTTTCTAATGGCTCAGTCTGGTGCAGATTCTCTTGCTAATAAAGGAGKTTTTTTGTTCTTCAGCACGTGCTGTAGCAGACCTGTGCGGTATTAATAGTCTTTCTCCTTTACAGTGCCATTGATTTTTATGAAACTTCAGATAATTCAACTGTCTTTGAGGCGTCCTTTGTCAGATGTGTTTGTGTTACAAACACATAYAGATCGTGATGATGTAAGCTTTGCATCTCTGTGAAGCAGGCTTTGAAAAGATCCTGGAGAAGCAGAGGACAATTAGACTGACTTTTTTTTCCTTTTCTTTTCTTCAAAACTGCCTCATTAAATGGCTAACAGGACATGCTAGAGTTTGATGAGTGCCTCTCAAATGAAATCAGAGATGAGGAGCTCTTTTTATACGTGTGCTTGCCCTGCTGTTTAACTCTTGCCCCCAATACCGGCGATCTCCTTCATTAGCTCCCCTCAAAGCTATACTAGCTATAACGTGGTTGGATGGATGGTGTGTGTGTTTATACATCTGTGTATGTCTTTAGCTGCTCAGTGGAACTGTGGTAGGGGTCCGTGCAGGGCTAGTGAGACTTCAGAAGTTCGGTTTGCTTCCTATGCTCTTGTGAAAATGACCCTTTGATTTTTTTCTTCTTCAACGTGACCCTTTTTCTTCAACTGCGTTCCCAAATACATAGAGCCTCTTACATGAAGAGCACTATTGGGAAAAGCAGGACAGGGAAGAGCTTGGTGAGTGGATTTAAATCAAAGTGGAAAATATAGCTGAGCACTGGTCTTCGAGCATTTCAATACCTTAATTCCCACATCAGTCCTGTATTTAAAACTAATAGCTCTTTGTATTCATAAAACAAAAACTGCAAGTTTTCTGGTTTTTTGAATTCTCAATTAGTTCAAGTGGAGATTTTTATCTCTGCATCTGCTAGCTATACTGTAACCAAATGATTAAGGCGGTAGTTACTTTGCGCGGTGAAAACTAAAAATACTTACGCAGGCAGGGGGAATGCTGCTCTACTATATTTTTAGTGTGGTGTGTGGTAATGTGATTATGATTACAAAGTTTGATCATATCGAAAGTTAAATAAACTTATGTTGATTTTTTTGTTTGTTTCTTTTATAATGGAATTGTGAAATTTTTTTTGGTGAATTTTCTTTCTTCACCTCTTTTTAGGGCCTAGAAACAATGATATGAGCCAACCGACTTACAGTGGGTTTGAACGGGATGTATTCAAAACGGTTGCTGATTACTTTCTCAATCTCCCTGAGCCATTACTTACTTTTGAATACTATGAACTTTTTGTTAATATTTTAGGTATGTATGAATTTAGAAATAATCGGTGCAAGCTATAAGTTTGTATCAACTGAGGAACAAATCTGTGATTCAAAGGAGACCTTGACCCCCTAATCTGTATGGCAGCTTGAATCTGAGGAAGATCATCAATGCTATCATTCTCTATTACAATATTAATTGAAAAGCAGTTCGCCTCATAATATCCTATATAAATTGCTGTCTGAGCTAACATTGTAAATATGCAATAACCATAATTTAAAAATATGTGCTCGTTCCTGTCCCTCACTATTGCAGTGTATTAACTTTCTTTATTCTTGCATGTTGGTTGTGGTTATCTTGTTAGATTGCTTTTGGACTGAGCTAAATTTTTCTTAATTTTACTAACTAAGTCAACTATGTGTTGTCTTATATTTGTTGTCTTCTCTGTTCAATTAGCAACTTTATTTCTTTGTGAACTTGTTCATTTTCATACCACTTGCATCTTAATTTATATTTCATTTTCTGATAGTTATGTGTGGCTACATCACAATTCCAGATACATGCAGTGGAAAACATTCTGTCCAAGATGAGAAATGTGACCCACAACCTTCAAAAATTCTTCACTTGAACTCTTTCAAGTCAACTGAATGTCTYCTTCTAAGCCTACTTCGCAAAGAGCCTGACAAAAAAAAGAAAGAATATGAAGCTCCCAGGAAGTCTTCTWCAGAAGAGCTAACTATTCAAAAACAATGTGCAAAGAAATTGCAGCAATGTAAACTGACATGTAAACAAGGCAGTGCTGATAATCTAATAGGAGGAAGTTGTCAAAATCTTYCAGGTTTCAGGAACGAACAAGATCCACCTCTAAAATTTAGGACAAGATGTTACTCTTTGGAAAGAATTGGAGGTACTACTTCAAGTGTATGTAATAATGGAGAATCTGATTCCCTCAGGCAAAGTGATGTGAACACCATCCTGGGCACAAGAAATGGAAAACAATCACTATCGTATGAGCATAAAGCTAATTCTGTATCGGAGGTTGGTTTTGATAGCACATGTCAAAAACAAACCCATGGTATCAAGAGAGTRTCTGCCTCAACTCTTCAGCGTAAAGAGCTGTTTAATGAAAATCATGGGTCGAAGCAAATACGCAGGTCTCTGAGTTTACTTGGCAAGAGGAACTCCAGAAGTTGTGCTAGCATTAATATACCAGTTGCTGAAATCACAGTAAAGCCAAGGTCTCAACTCTGTGGGCAAGGAAAACCAAATACCTCTGGTATGGCTTCTTCAGTGGACATCAGGACTGAGGTTTCTGATACCACCGTCAAAAAGAGACTCTGCAAAAGTACCACAGAACTCTCAGAATACTCTTTCACTCACTCTTCTTGTGTGTTGGCTGGCACGCAAAGTAAGATGGCTTTCTAAAGCATGTTGTATTGGCTTATTGTGTTGACTAACTAATCTCTGCTTCCTTAATCTTTGGCACTGTTGCGAGGTTTTTTGATATACGTATGATCTGTGGGTTTTTAAAAAAAAAAAAAAAAATCTGGTTGCTAAATTGCACTGTTTAAAGGTAGCCCTTTGTACCTCTGCTAACAAATAGTAGTGTGTAGTATCTTTGGAGTCTTAAGTTTGATGTGTCAGTAATTCACCTTTCTGTTCAGGTAAGTGATAAGTAATTCTGACCTAGACACTGTCTAAGAGTGAGGCAGGGAATTTGCACAGACCTGCCCGTTGGAGATGTCTTTTCCTGGTCTTTGAAACACGGTTTCTGGAAATCCTTCTGGGAATAACATTAGTGTCATTTCTTARTTGTACTATGGTCTTAATTGTACCGGCAGTTTATCATAATGAAGCAAGTTGATGACRACCATACAAAAAAAGGCCACATAACATTATCTACCATGTTACAGCTGATTTCTATGAAACATAGATTATCATCATTAAAAAAATGAGATTTCTTGTACTGAGATAGAAATATCCTGAAAGTTGGTTCAAATCGTAATGACAGCTGTCTTTACAATTAACTTGTAGACCTCCTTCAGCCTCATTTAGAAAGAATTGCTGTTGAAGCACTACAGATATGTTGTTTATTGCTTCCACCACCAAATCGTAGAAAGATTCAGCTCCTAATGCGTATGATCTCTCGGATCAGTGAAAATGTTGATATGCCACGACTGCATGATGCAATGGGAACACGTTCTTTGGTAAGAGAATCGTAAGTGCAGCTTATCTATTGTTTTAAGAACATRGCTGAAGTAATGCTGAGAATACTAGCAGTATTCCGTACGTGAGGTTCTTGTCTCGTTGCAATTAAATAGTGATTAACAGGCAGATTTTTCATCTCTAGAATATTTACAAAAATCTGACTTGAAGCAAGCACTTTCTTGCCTYCATCCTAATATATTTCAAATATTGGTGTTGCTTTTGTTTACTTCGGGAGGAGAAGGGAAATCATTTCTTAAAAGAATGTACATGATTGTTTAGTCTGATTTCTCACCCAACTGCCATTTAACTTAAACGGTGTTGGTAAACTGTCTGCAGAAAACCTTTCTTGGGCTAAACATTTGTGTATTGTGATGTTATGACAAAAGCAGTTCCAAAGAAGTAAACTGACTGCCTAGTGGGTTTAAAGACTAGCTTCARGGTCTGAGTTCAAGCTTTCATTGGAACAGCTAAAGATACAAATAATATTAGGTAAAACAACAAACTACCTGCACATGTTAATTTAAAATAAGCCTACTAAAAGCTGGAAATACGAAAGCTGTAAAAATGTTTTTTAAAGCTACCTAAAACTGGATCTTGGTGTGCATTAGATCTTGGCTAGGTTGGCTCTGCAGGTTTTTTATTCTCTCATTTGTCTTAAGATGGCTAATTTAAGATGTACACTTTTCTACAGGGAAAGACTTTTTCTTATTACTATCTCTTTAAAATATGTATTTMTTAATTGAAAGTACTGTTCAATTAAAAAAAAAGTACAAGGCTAATGTTATAAGAAGTTATTTCAGATGAGGAAAAAATTATAATCAGTTTTCCTCCYCTCTTGACCAGTGGTGCAGGCAAGAGAGATTGCAGTGAAAGTTGGTATTGGAGAATTCGTTGTGCCACTGTGTAGACTGGAAAGAAGGCAAATCCCTCAACTTTACATACTAATGATCTGCTAAACACTTCTAGATGATACAGACTTTTTCTCGATGCGTGCTATGCTGTGCAGAAGAAGTAGATCTCGATGAGCTACTTTCTACACGATTAGTTTCATTTCTAATGGACCATCAACAAGAAGTATTTAAAGTACCAACTTACCTGCAGGTTGCAGTGCGAGATCACATAGAATACATGAAGATGGCTCAGGTTGGTGGCATGAGAGAAGTTTAAGTTCATTTGCTAATTGCAGAGTRTTTGTTACTTCTGAAGGTGGGATGGGAAAACTGTAAATAAAACCACTGTATTTTGAATGCAAACTTTCATTAAACTGTTGGTGCAACGATAGGTATTAGCTACGTTATCATGTTTTGCAACTTGTGATGTCACTGTAAGTTAGTATGCGTGGATGTTTGTTAGGTACCTTCTTACTGAAATAGTACGTAATCATTTGAGTATATGCAGACCCCTTCTTCAACTCTTGTTTCAGTGCAAATATCCAAAGGAAGAAATCTGTGCGATATTGCCAACGTATTCGTACTGCAAACAAATAACTCCTCAGGAGTTTGAAGAACAAAAGGTGTCTACTTCTCAAGCTGCAGTGGCAGAGCTCTTAGAGAACATTATCAAAGATAAAAACTTGTCTGTGAAAGACAAAAAGAAAAAGTTRAAACAGGTAAGAATCTTGGTGGATATTTCATCTACTTCTGAAAATGCCTTTGTGAGGGAAGGATCTCAGTCACCAGACCCTGGTACAGGACAAGAGCAGACTGGATAGAGAGAAATGCTTGTTTTGTAGAAGAGAGCTGTTGAATGTTTTTTGATTGCGTGCTCTGATTGGGATTTTAAAGACAGTGTCTAATACAGCATTTGATACTGTCTGGCAGCAGTGGTGTTCAAACAATGGTTTAAAACCAGTATAAAATTATTCTGAGATACTGCTCTCCGTTAAATAATACGTGATAGAATTATAGCATGGTTTCTTGTGGTGTACTGTCTATACAAGTTACCATTAAAATGCCATAGGTGGGCTTAGAATGAATAGGCAATAAAAGCAGTGATTTTTTGCTTTAAGATGTCAGGCTCTATCTGGTCACAATTCTGAAACATTCTTTTCCGTGGGCTTAGCTTTGTGTTTTGTAACGTGTGTATCGCTCAAGATTATCTGGCACTTCTGKGGCCTACTAACATATTGCCTAATACTGAAGCTAAAATACAGCAATTCTGGCAGGATTTAATACTGGAGGGTTTTTTCTTTTTCAGAAAACCTTTGGCAAGTATTTCTGACCAGTTGAATAGTGTTGTGCTTGTCCTGGAATCTCCTAAGCGAGTCTTGTGACTCAAGTTTGAAAAAGCAGCTTTTCAGAGCAAGCACATTTCTTTCTCTTTGGTGCTCCTCCCCCAGCTTCTGCAACACTGACTTTCATATGTGTTGTGAAAACTTTCTGGTCCTGTAAAAGTGAAGGCTGGACTTTTGTTCGAGTTCATTAAAACTTCCTGCGTGTAAAGAAGAGTAGTTAATTACAGTTGATTAAAACTTGGAGTAACTAAGGAGTAAGAAGTGATATGCAGCAGCACTTCAAGCAGGTGAAGCAGGGAGGAAGGAAATAAACTAAAATCCTCTAATAGTAAAACTTGAAGTACATACTTAAATTTTTGATGAGTTCCTACCAAAGTCCAGAAGCAGCTTGTACATGTAAGGGCCATATGTTAGCAAAGTTTATTTTTAAAATTCGCAGAGCTATATCGTTCTAGTCTTACCACTTGTGCTGGGATAGCTAATGGTGTGACAAATCACAACTTTTTGGAGCAGTTATTCAGTTTTGATACTGAATTGGGGAAAGTCAAATACATGGCACTTTCTAGAGGGTTAGGTCCGAGTTGGGTTATCACCAAAAGTTACAAATAGTGCCATTTTCCGTAGGTTGAATCAATCGGCAGAAAGCTTTGGCTGATGCAGAGATGTRTGTACCGTTATTCCTTCCACAGGCCTTATGTAGGAAACGGGCAAAATGTCAAAACCATGGCTCTGAAGCCAGATATTTTTGTTTAGTTGTGTATCTGCAGGAATTGCAGAATAAATCCCTTGGTTAAGTAGTAAGCTTTCCTGAGAGAATACCTTCAAAATCTGCTGAATCTTAACTTCCATTTAGGTAAAACAGTCATCATTTGTGATTCTTGAACGACAGCTTTCCGAGCATCAGCAGCATAGATGCCAACGCTGGCTGGACAGCGTGGCTTCGCGTGGGTGGCTCCCGTGCCTTGCCTGGGGGTGGAAGGCTGCTCGTGCCGCGCGAACGATACGCGGCATTACTGTGCCTCGGCTGGTGAGCGATAAACGTGGTGAGCAACCGCAGGCTGTCATCGCACAGGGAGGTCAGGCCGTTAGAACAGTACGGCTTGCTCATCGTGCTGTTCCAGTCACAACAGCTAAACATCCTTGGGAATAAAATGAGATGAGAAGCTTTTCTCGTTTCAACAGAAGATGAAGTGCCTGACAAAATTTCTGTTTGGCTCATTGCTTGTCGGTTGTGAACTTGTAAGCACAAAGGGCTACAGCTTTGGTCRAGTGTCACAGCAGAGTTATCTACATGCTGATAGCCTTGCTCCTCCTGCTGATGGGCATCCTTACAAGGTGATTCACGCTCAAGCCCTGCACAGCTGGACTTYTTGGTGGAGTCTGATATTTTATTTTAATTTTTGCTTTTGTGTCTTCTAGTTTCAGAAGGAATACCCTCTGATCTACCAGAACAGATTTCCAACTACAGAAAATGAAGCAATGCTATTTGAGAACAAACCTACCATCAAACAACCGATGCTTAGCCTAAGAAAACCAAGATTTCGGAGCCTAAGATATTAATTTCGCCACACTTCAGCTGCTTATTTATTTGATGGATGTATGTATGAATGGTTTACCAAAGGGCACTTGCTACAGAAATTTGATGGTGGCTGTGTGTGTAGAAGGAAGAAATGTTTACATGGACACTAAGTTGAAAGGTGCCAAAATAACTTTTTTTTCTTTGTGCAGATAACTTTTGAATGACTGCTAAGAGAGAAATAAATATTTATCTGTTTACAAATTATTACAATATATTGTGCTCAGTAAAATAAATGTGAAAATAAGCATGAAGCTATTAGTAACCAAAAACTTATATATGGTTTTCATATGGGAAACTAATGATATGCGTATTGTAACTTTTTTAATGTCTGTTCAGGAATTCATGCCATTTATTATAGTTTGTGTGGGTTTTTAAATGTCTGTATGTTGTGAATAAGTGCCTTCCTTCTATTCTCAAAATATTTGTCTTTAAACAAAACAATATTTGAGTTTGGGACTAATTTAAAAGTTGGTTCTGTTGTTTCCAAGGGAGCCAGAAATTCACCATCAATAAATGATTGTCTGACTCCGTAAAATACTTCTGTTCGTTAACATAAGCTTTTGTATATTTATTTTATTTTCATGGAAAACTTATTTTGGATCTGTTGGTATACTTCCCAAAATAACAGAAGTGATGGATGATAGGTGACGTGACAACGAATAGAATCAGAATACACTAAATTTCCCCATTTTGTTTCCAGAGTTAAGGGTTTGCTTATTGATTCTGATGGGGCCAAGGCTCCCCACAAGAATCTGAGTCTGCGTGAGTATTTCTGTGAGAGAACAATTCAAAGTAAGTGTTTTCATAAAGGAGATCCCAGCTTGGGTTTTTGCCTGCAGCATATCTATCTAAATACTAAAAAGTCACAAGTGGTGAATGATGTTAGTGTTCAATACTGGAGAGAAATGGGTGCTTTTCTTCTCCATATTTGTATCCATCAAAAAAGAAGCCTGAAATCCTTTTGTTTGTTTTCCTAAACAGACATTGATAGCATGTAGGGGTAAAGCCTGGGCAGTCAAGGGAATTTTAAATGAGATTTAATGAAAAAAAAAATCCCTTTCCTCTTGACAGGGTAAAAATAATGTAGTATAGCAAAAAGATGGATGAACCTTCAAGGATCCAATGAAACATTGTTTGTATTAACAGTATTGACATTTTGGAAAGAGGTTATTTAGAACTATAGTCGGAGGATATGAGTACGGCTATTGCTGCTTGCAATCTGGAAACATGCCTATTACGTACTGGAATGATTTCAAGTTATGTGTATGATAAGGTTTTTACAGGACGTGTCCTGCAAGTAGGAGCGCTAATGGATCCGCCTCTCGGTCTGAACGCAACGCTCATCACCTTGTCATCTCGGTCCAGGGAGAGGAGAACGTGACGACGGGGGTTAGGAGCCGTGCTGGTGAGGGCGTAGCTGCATCTGTGGGCAGACCCGTTGGTAAGTAACGCAGCTGAACCCACTAAATTAATTTGATAGAAGGCAGTGTTGTGGTTTAACCCCAGCTGGCAACTAAGCCCCACCCAGCCGCTCGCTCGCTCCCTCCCCTYCTGGAGTATCGAAAGAGTAAAAGTGAGAAAACTCGTGGGCTGAGATAAAGACAGTTTAACAGGGAAAGCAAAAGCCGCGCACACAAGCAAAGCAAACCAAGGAATTCCTTCACYGCTTCCCATGGGCAGGCGGGTGTTCAGCCATCCCCAGGACAGCAGGGCTCCAGCACGCGTAGCCGTGACTTGGGAAGACAAACGCCATCACTCCGAATGTCCCCCCTTCCTTCTTCTTCCCCCWGCTCTATACGCTGAGCATGACGCCATATGGTGTGGGATGTCCCTTGGGTCATTGGGGTCAGCTGTCCCGGCTGTGTCCCCTCCCAACTCCTTGTGCCCCCCCAGCCTGCTCGCGGGTGGGGTGGGGTGAGGAGCAGGGTGACTCTGTGTCAGCACTGCTCAGCAGCAACTAAAACATCYCGGTGTTATCAACACTGCTTCCAGCACAAATCCAAAACACAGCCCCATCCTAGGTAYTATGGAGAAAATTAACTCTACCCCAGCCAAAACCAGAACAGGCAGCTAAAGGTCCTTGGAGGAAATGAGGCCACCGTGTAAAATATAATATCTGTAAATTCTCTTGTTAATATCCAGTATTTTCTGTATAGTCCAATACCGTGCCAAAGTAAGGGGTAAGGACCAATGTATATCCTTTACGTAGGTGCTGGTTGTGCTGGGCTCTGTTAGCCGTGTATGYGCAATTCAGGGTCTCCAATGTTACCGTTCACGTGTTGCTGTGCTTGAGCCTCAGGTGGGTCTGCTCACTTGCCAGGCCACAGCCCGAGCTGCGACCTGTCCCTCGCTCGTCCCCCGAATATCAGCTTGGGTTCTCTCGCSGCATCGTGCTTTCCCAACGCTCTTCAGTTGAAGGTTTCTTCAAGCTCACGTATCGCAATCAATAACGTGCCATACACTGAAACCATTCTGCATTTGGAACAGTCGAAATCTTTTTTTGTCGTGAGGAATTTGTCTCCATGTTACATTTCAGTTGTAATAKTGCTTCTAGATAAGTCTTAAACTATCTGCTTATTTTGGCTGCGTTTGCAGAAAAATGGAAGGGATGCTCTGCAAGCATTGGGCTGCAGAAGAAGGTACATTTGAAGTCCAACTTTGTTTTCACCTTAAGAGTTTTTTTRTGAAGCAGTTTTGTGCTTTATGGAATCAGATATTTTAGCGATGGGTGCTTTTCCTTTGTGTGAGCTGTTGGGTTGTCTGTTATSTTGTTTGGTTATTTTACGCAGTCCTGAGCCGTGCAGTGTAGGCATATCCATTTTGCTTTGTCATGTCTTGCCCTTTCCTAGGACAAGAAACTGAATTGTCATTGTACCTGCACATGCAGACTCTTACAGTAATTGTCATAAAACCAGTCATCAAAATTAAAATTAAAGGAAATCTCAACTASTCATCTCTTTACCTGGTTTGGGAGGTTTTTTGGCATCTCATGGGGAGGCTCCATAATAGTSTTGTACAAGATCATACGCTGTGTTGGATACTTTGGTGTTATGAATGAGGGTCTCGGTTGAGGATTGTCGCTTTTATATTTGACATCTTAGTTCATAACTGCTATGGTCTGCAACCAGGAGACTGCACTTCAGTTCCTTCAGGTTGTTCTCTCCTCCCTGGAAAAATGAGGCAAAMACACCTTTCCATTTTGCATCTGTTACTTAGTTGTACATATATATATATANACTCTGTGTCAGCACTGCTCAGCAGCAACTAAAACATCTCGGTGTTATCAACACTGCTTCCAGCACAAATCCAAAACACAGCCCCATCCTAGGTACTATGGAGAAAATTAACTCTACCCCAGCCAAAACCAGAACAGGCAGCTAAAGGTCCTTGGAGGAAATGAGGCCACCGTGTAAAATATAATATCTGTAAATTCTCTTGTTAATATCCAGTATTTTCTGTATAGTCCAATACCGTGCCAAAGTAAGGGGTAAGGACCAATGTATATCCTTTACGTAGGTGCTGGTTGTGCTGGGCTCTGTTAGCCGTGTATGTGCAATTCAGGGTCTCCAATGTTACCGTTCACGTGTTGCTGTGCTTGAGCCTCAGGTGGGTCTGCTCACTTGCCAGGCCACAGCCCGAGCTGCGACCTGTCCCTCGCTCGTCCCCCGAATATCAGCTTGGGTTCTCTCGCGGCATCGTGCTTTCCCAACGCTCTTCAGTTGAAGGTTTCTTCAAGCTCACGTATCGCAATCAATAACGTGCCATACACTGAAACCATTCTGCATTTGGAACCGTCGAAATCTTTTTTTGTCGTGAGGAATTTGTCTCCATGTTACATTTCAGTTGTAATATTGCTTCTAGATAAGTCTTAAACTATCTGCTTATTTTGGCTGCGTTTGCAGAAAAATGGAAGGGATGCTCTGCAAGCATTGGGCTGCAGAAGAAGGTACATTTGAAGTCCAACTTTGTTTTCACCTTAAGAGTTTTTTTATGAAGCAGTTTTGTGCTTTATGGAATCAGATATTTTAGCGATGGGTGCTTTTCCTTTGTGTGAGCTGTTGGGTTGTCTGTTATGTTGTTTGGTTATTTTACGCAGTCCTGAGCCGTGCAGTGTAGGCATATCCATTTTGCTTTGTCATGTCTTGCCCTTTCCTAGGACAAGAAACTGAATTGTCATTGTACCTGCACATGCAGACTCTTACAGTAATTGTCATAAAACCAGTCATCAAAATTAAAATTAAAGGAAATCTCAACTAGTCATCTCTTTACCTGGTTTGGGAGGTTTTTTGGCATCTCATGGGGAGGCTCCATAATAGTCTTGTACAAGATCATACGCTGTGTTGGATACTTTGGTGTTATGAATGAGGGTCTCGGTTGAGGATTGTCGCTTTTATATTTGACATCTTAGTTCATAACTGCTATGGTCTGCAACCAGGAGACTGCACTTCAGTTCCTTCAGGTTGTTCTCTCCTCCCTGGAAAAATGAGGCAAAMACACCTTTCCATTTTGCATCTGTTACTTAGTTGTACATATATATATATACACACACAATTATATATGTACCAAATTAGTTTATGTTAGCTTTACAGGGGTGGGAGGTTGTTGCAGAAATTTTCTTTCTGATAACTGGGGTATATCTGGCACAATACCTATTTTGCGATAGATCRTTTTGCTCTTTTCCTTATGAGGAGGAAGGCTTTGTAAATGAGAAACCAAGATTAGCCCAATTTTAGCCAGTATTAGTAATGCTTTAATGTCCTGTAGATAACTTTACGCTTGCGTAATAGGTGACAGATGTTCATCCTGTGAAACGCCTGCAGTCGACCACTTTGGAAAATCCAGTGCCTGCCTAAACTTGCTTCTAATTTTTCTCAACCTGTTAAGTGTTGCCTAAATGCTTTATTTATTTATGTGTTCCAGTTAAGTAACTTATTAGGCGAGAAGCTCACATTTCTTAGGATTTAGTTTTCAAAGGACTGCCCTCATTAYTCAGTCCTTGATCCATGTTATTTAATGTTCTCTTCTAAGGTTTTGACAGAACTTAACAAAAATGTGAATCAATAGACAAATTGACTCGCTATGGGACAATTAAAACATTCCAAATGAATGACAGATACAGATTTAATTTTAATCCAAACCTTTCWTTGAGCTATCATTTTAAGTGATTTTTTTTTTTACTGGAAGCTTTTTATATTTTTTTCATATTGCAAAAACTACAATTCTGTATGGGGAGCGGTTCAGCCGAAGCGAATTTGCGGTTGCCTGTCACCTCCCGGTTGTGCGCAGCGCCGTGTAGCAGAACTGCCTCTTCCCTGACGTACGGTTCTGTTCGGGCAACTGGCACCCCAGGAAGGATTCACGGTTGTCCGACACTGACTCGAGAGCAGCAAACGCTGCCACGGTCCAGCGCGGAACCACCGGTGCTGCTGGCGAGGATTCGGCGCTGGGGGCTTAGGGCTCGGCTTTACTGGGCTTTGCTCCCTGCCTCTGCCCGGGGGCAGTGGGGCGAGCCGGGGGCCGAGGGGCTGGTTCTCGATGTGCAGTCTCTGACTTGGRAAAGGCTGTGCGCGTGCACGTTGTGGCTGTTTAACTTTTATTATGCAAAAATCAAGCTCGTATAAACTGCTTAGTTTTTTTAAACCCACTTAAAATGGACTACGTTTGTTTAAAAACATGTTCAGCAGAGATGTAATTTCCARCGCTGGTTAGCTCTCCGAAATACTGTCCTGGGCAAACRAGAAGCTGTTCACTCAGCATGTGGMCGATGCAGGGGCRSTGCCGTGGCTGGCTATTTGGGTTTTGAATATGTACTTACTGTTTTGCATTCATAGATCCAAAACTCTCTTCTCTTTYGCTTAAGTGTTACAGAGCTATTATTTGTGATTGCCATCTGCAATACCACCTGGTCTTCTGGCAATTGGAGGTAAAGAAATCCGTGCCTCCCTTTCCTGCACAGAAAGGCAGGCTGAGATGCTGCTGCTCGTGCTTAGCAGCACCTTTTTTGCCAATCAGTGCCAATAACTCCTTTTTAGTTGTATTAGTTGCAAGGAAGAACAGTTTTATAATGCATTGGRTGGTTATATGCTGGCTTATGTTGTTCTTGGTGTTAGTGTCAGACCAGAGGTTGCCTGGTCTAGCGCTGGCCGGTGAGTCCAGGAAAGCAACTGGTAGAAAACAGCCAGGAGGATACGTGGACAAAACGTTGATGGCTAATCTCAGCCTTGAGTCATGATGCGACTGTGTACTCCAAATTTAACTGCATGTGGGCAGCAGACGGATAGAAGTGGCAAAATTAATACTTCAAGGAGAGGAGGGAAAAGACTGAAAATCATAGGGTCATAATTTTGGTGGGAAGGGACCTTCAGAAGTCATTTAGTCCGAACCCTGYTTAAAATGGATCTAATTAAATCAGGTTATTTGGGGCGGTGTTGAGTCTTGAACACCCCCAAGCTCTGCAGCACGAAGTGTAATGGCAGAATTTTATCTTCCCGTCGCAGGCTAAAGCATCGAGAGCAAAGCTATCCGCGAGCAGCTCGTCCGGCTCATCCCTTCTGGCCCTGGCTCCTGGGGAGGGGGTCCGGCAGGCAGGGGGGGGGGAAGGGAGGAGGGCCGCAGGGGCTGGGTGGGGGCTGCCGGTGGTGACCATCCTTCTTCTAACCGTTGTCACCGTGTCTGCGGGGCTGGGTCGTGCCCAGCGCTGGTCAGAGGCAGAAGGAGGAAAACTCGGCTGCTGGTGTGTGGGGCCAGGGACATTTTTGCATCTCTGCCTCCCGAGCCACTGGAGGAGGATGGGGCCTGGGAAGAYGCTGTCACCGTGGAAACACTGAATTTTTGTGGCATCAAAGATGAGGACACTGTCTTGAGTTCTTATCTGGGGGTTAATTAAAAATCTCTGTGTTATGTGCACTGCTAAGAGGCCTTGAGTTTGCACTAATGTTTATACTGAATATTGCTAAGATGCTTCCACAGACAAATTACCGTATAATTAAGGTTGTTTAATATGAAGGGTTAATGGGAGGCCTCAGTCAAAGGGCTCGTGAAGGCTCAACTCAGTATCTTGTTTTTCGGTTAGAAGCCTTAGGTGAACCCTCAGTCCAAAAGGAAATACTCTATCTTGTAAAGAGAAGAAAGAGCGAAAAAACCACAAGAGAAGGAAGCCAACCTTTCACTTAATGGTTGTAGTAGCAGATCTAACACGGGGGCTGTTTAACAGCTAATTTTCTCCTTTCACCGCTGTTTTGATCGCTTGTTTGTACGGGAGGAGGTACGAAGGTACGTGGCATTATGAAATGTCTTCATCCTGTACCATGGGCTACCCATGAGGGGGAGAGCAGTAATCTTTCTAATCTCGTTAAGCTTTGAAATTACTCCTTACAGCACCATTGTTTTCATAAATATTTACTCTTACTAGAGGTGGAACATCTACTTTTACTAGAGGTGGTTTTTTAAAGCGCTCTTTGGGCCATCTCTGACAGCGACTGCCGTGCTGCSTGTAAAACGAACGCTGATCGAGTCTGACGTCTTTCCGAGCGTGTAGGGCTGTTAACGCCCCGTGTAAAAATACCAATTTATGTGCATTAGACGTAAGAAATCTGCCTTATGCAGCGACTAGAGCTGCTGGCCTGTGCCGCCGTGCTGAGGTATGGCAAGGGGGAGGAGAGGGGCGACGACGGCCGTCGGCAGCGATGCGCAGCGGCGGTAGGAGCCGCCGTCGGGGACGGTGATGCTCCCCGGTGCCCTCCTGGCTGGCGGGTGGTGCTTCGGTCCGGCTGTACTTGTACCGACGCGTCTTCCACGGGAGCCCAGGGCGGAGGGAAAAGCTGGTGGCTGGTGTGTACGGGAGGTGAGGGGTGGTAATATGTGACACCGACGTCTGATTTCTCAGTACCTCTAATGGCASGTCACTTCTCGGTGAAGCGCGGCTCCCGGCTTGGCAGGCGCTGAGGAGCGCTCTGTCGCGCGGGATCGAGATGGTTTTGCGGGAAGGGGCAGTTTCTTGCTGCCCTCGGTCCGTGTTGGAGCTGGGAGGGTCTCSCTGTGGCACAGGGCCGGCGTTGTGCCCACCGGTGAAGAGCCRAGTGGCCGTGCCAAGCGCCCGGTGTGTCACCCGCCGCGACTCCAGCGCGCTCCGTTTCACTTCTTTCTTTTTTTTTTCCCCTAGTTGTTTTTGGTTTTTTTTCCCTTTGTAATCACTTCTGCTTGGGAAGAATTTAGGTCTCAGAAAAACATTCAAAGCCCTTTTTTGTGTGAACGGCAAGACAAAACCTCTCAAAGCCCGGGGAGGATTTTGGCGGTGAAAGCCGGCTCTGTTCCCGGGGTGCGCTCATTGGCGGGGGCGGTTTCGGGAGCAGGGCTCCCCTCGGCAGGGCTCAGCGCCCCATAAATACCCGGCGCGCGGCTCTCGCTGCGCGCTTGGCTCGGGTCCTTCCTCGGGGAGAAAATGTACAGCCAGTGAGTATTTCTGCGGGGACGCGTCCCCGGCCGCCGCCGCCGAGCAGCGTTGGCTGGGGGGGTTCCTGCGGGGCTGGGGGTCAGCGCAGCCCGGGGYGGGGGGATCGGGGGGGTCTCTCTGGGGGGGTGTCTGTGCTGCTCCGTCCCACGCAGCGGCGTGATTCTGGTCCGGGGGGACAGGCTCACCCCCGGGTACCGGAGGATGGGCCGTACTTCGGAGGGGAAGGACCGTGCCCCACGCAGCCTGTGTCTGGTGTGTCTTCGTGGGCTCTGCAGCTCAAAATTGGAACCTAACAATTCTCAGCTACGCACTCAGGAACACTTTGTTCAAAGAAAAAAGGGGAAAAAAAATGCTAATCCAAGACCTGGGAGATACAAGTTGGATTTTGCTTCCTGGTGATTCAGGATATCCTGACCTTGTCCGTTGGGGGAGGGTGTTTGCCTGCAGGGCTGCGGCGCGGGCTGTCCCGTCGGTATTCCCTGTCCCTCCAGCAGCTCGGGCTCGGGGTCCGGACGGTTCGCAGGCGGCTGCAGTAGCTGGTCAGAGCCCTCGGAGCCTTTCCCCCCTCGGAGGCTGGTGCTTCTCCCTCCTGATCTCTCAAGTTCTTTGCAAGTCGCAGATCAGTCCATGCAGAAACAAAAACCCCTCTCTTGGGGCAGGGGGGGTTCCAAAGCTGTCCCAGAACCGGGCTAACCCCGGGTCTGCTGGTCCTTTCAGAGTCGAGCATCCCGCTGGAGGCTACAAGAAGCTCTTTGAGACCGTGGAGGAGCTGTCCTCTCCGGTGACCGCCCACGTCACAGGTTGGTGTKCTCGGGAGCTCGGGGGCCACCACAGCTCGGAGGCTTTACAGGGGCTGGAGCACGGGGTCGGGGGTAAAGGACCTAACGGGGCTGGCGTATTTTGGGGTAGAGGAAGGACAGATTGGGTGGGGGATCTTTAGACGTTTCAGTACTGAATATCTTGGTCTACTGCAGGTGTGTAGGTGAAGAAAACAGCATAGTTTAAAGAGCTCATGCGTGTTTAAAAAACAAGTTTAATAAACATTTAAAAAAAAAGAATAGTTTGAAGTTTTGTTCCTTTTGTTGATACAATAAAAATTACTTGGTCTGATTTGCCGCGGGCTGTGCACGTTCCAACGCTGCATCTTCCGCAGGCAGGATTCCCACCTGGCTGCGCGGAAGCCTCCTGAGATGCGGTCCCGGCTTGTTCGAGGTGGGCGCGGAGCCCTTCTATCACCTCTTTGACGGCCAGGCCCTCCTCCACAAGTTCGACTTCAAGGAGGGGCACGTTACCTATCACCGAAGGTACGTGGCAGTTTTCCAAGCAAAAAAAATAAATAATGAAGCGTTTGCTCGACTGTAAGCGCTGGGGACGGGCTCTGCTGCCCAGCACGTGGGAGGCGCCGGTTATTTCAAGTCCGTGCGGTTATTGGAAGAGCTCTAACGGTGAGATCACTAAAACCAGCTGAAAATAACTGAAACTTACTCATAGTTAGCAGAAATGCAACTTTTTGTACAGATTACAAAACATCTGGAAGGGGAAGGGTGGGGAGGGAGGGCTGGATGTAGCTGCAGCCAGGGACAGAATTACGTCGTCTCTGAAAAACGAAACGTGTTTTCGGTTAGAAGCGGCCGAGCTATCGGCTTTCAGGTGCCTGGTGCAGAATGTTTAGACAAAGCGCCATATTTCCCGTCAGCTTCAGCTCCCCGCCGGCCATCCCTTCCCAGTGCCGCGGGGGGGGCGGTGGCTGGACCCCACGTGCTCCGGATGCAACGTGAGGCCGCGGGGACCTGCGCCTTTCGGAGCCCTCATGAGGCTCATCACAAGAATATTCGTATTTTAATGGCATGGCCCGTTGCGGTTTGACGGCTGTACCCGTAACGTGCCTCCTCGCCCTCCCCAGGTTTGTCAGGACCGACGCTTATGTGAGAGCGATGACCGAGAAAAGGATCGTGATAACAGAATTTGGCACCTACGCGTACCCAGACCCRTGCAAGAACATCTTTTCCAGGTACCTCGGGGTTGTAGACGTTGCAGCGATGTCCGATGGTGCTTCCACTTCCAAGAAGCCCCTGACTGCCTGTCCGTTTTCTCTGCTCAGGTTTTTTTCGTACTTCAAAGGTGTGGAGGTCACTGATAACGCCCTCGTTAACGTCTACCCCGTCGGCGAAGATTACTATGCCTGTACTGAGACCAACTTTATAACCAAAATTAACCCRGATACATTAGAGACAATTAAGCAGGTGGGTCTTTGTACTCTGCTTCTAAATACGTGGAGGAGTAAAACTAATATGAAAATGTTTAATAACAGCCTCTTCCAACAAGGCAAGAGTTGGGGTTTGTCAGGGAGAGGTTTGTCACGCAGAAACGAAGCCAGCTGTGAGGGTTAATGAGAGCAGAGTCRGAACGAGCTTGTAAATGAACCCACTGCTGCTGCTCTGAGTAATAATTAATWAGGAGGCGATGGGGGCCCATGGTCCGTGTCCTTGTGCTTGGCTTGGGGTTTGCAAACTGGAGCTACGTTGCGGCCTGGCCAAAGGGGACCGTAACTGGARGGCTCTTGCCAGAGCCTTACTGCTGCCTTCGTTTACATCGGAGCCGAGCGACATTCAGCCTGCAGAACTGTACGTACACAGAACGTGTGTTCTGGTGTTTTCCTTTGCTGTGTTAGCAACGTCCAGCCTGTGGAGCCTTTCCTTTTGGACCCCAGGATCCCAAACGCCTCCCTGTAACCACGTCGGCTCACCTGACCGTCTCAAATTGCTTGGCTTTGCTGCTCGTCTCCTTTTCACAAAACGGACGGTGATTTGGGCTTAAAGAACTTTCTACGTCTGAAGCGAGGTCGTGTTGACCTGGTGACTTCTCATCTCCTGCCAAGAAAGCTCCTGACTTTCTGCATCTTCTTCTCCAGGTGGATCTCTGCAAATACGTGTCCGTCAAYGGGGCAACGGCTCATCCCCACATTGAAAACGACGGGACAGTTTACAACATCGGCAATTGCTTTGGAAAAAACTTTGCGCTCGCCTATAACATCATACGGATTCCTCCGCTTCAGGCAGGTCAGTTAACCCCATCTCTGAGCAAACTGAGAAAATCTTGTCCCAGAAATCATTGTTTTTATCCTTCAAATGAGTTTTGTCATTAAGTTACTTTTTTTAACCTTTTTTAGATTTTATTTGCTTTTTTAAGTAATGGAAATGTTATCTTTAAAGCAATTATTTACATAGTTTCTAAATCATGAACTGCCTTTGTGTCAAAGGCAGAAACTTGCTGGGTAAACACGATGAATACAGACTAAGAAGTGCCCTGGTTTYGGCTGGGGTAGAGTTAATTTTCTTCCCAGTAGCTGGCACAGTGCTGTGGTTTGGGTTTAGGGTGAGAAGAATGTTGGTAACACACCGATGGTTTAGTTGTCGCTGAGCAGCGCTTACACTAAGTCAAGGCCTTTTCAGCGTCTCACGCTCTACYGACTGRGCAGGCTGGGGGTGCAGAAGAAGCTGGGAGGGGCCACCGCCGGGACAGCTGACCCACACTGGCCAATGGGGTATTCCGTACCGTATGACGTCATGCTCAGCGTATAGACTAGRGAAAAGCTGGCCGGGGGGCCGCWGCTCGGGGACTGGCTGGGCATCGGTCGGCGGGTGGTGAGCAATTGCATCGTGCATCACTTGCTTTGTATGTTCTATTATTATTATTAGATTAGATTTGATTTGATTTCAATTATTAAACTGTCTTYATCTCAACTCAAAAGGTTCTTTTTCACTTTTACCCTTCCGATTCTCTCCCCCATCCCAGCGGGGGGASTGAGCGAGCGGCTGGGTGGGGCTCAGTTGCCRGCTGGGCTTAAACCACRACAGTAAGTACGGGTGAAACCCTCCCTGACCCTTCAGCTGTCCTCTTCCAGACAAGGACGACCCGATGAACAAGTCGGAGGTGGTGGTGCAGTTCCCTTGCAGCGACAGGTTTAAGCCCTCTTACGTTCACAGGTAACGCTTCCTGGGGCCGGTGGCTGACGGGGGGGTGGGCTGACGGGGGGGGTGCTGCTCCCCCGTGCCACGCGGCGCGTTCCGCCCGTGCGATATTCAGTGCTTAAGACGAACTAACCACGTGGGTTTTGTCCAAACTAACTACAAGGAGCCTGATGGGCTCCCCGAACGTTTCCAAACAGCTTTGGGCTGACCTCAAACTACATAGTGTTTGTTGAAACACCGGTGAAAATCAACCTCCTCAAGTTCCTCTCCTCCTGGAGCCTTTGGGGAGCCAACTACATGGACTGCTTCGAGTCCAACGAAACCATGGGGGTAAGCGGCGGGTCGTACCAAACTGGGCTGTACTGGGGCAGCCAGCCCTGGACTGGGAGGCCCATYGTATCGGTTTCACCTTCATTTCTCTGAGCCTACACCAAGCGGCTGCTTGCTTTTCAGGTCTGGCTTCACGTGGCAGAGAAAAAGAAAGGCAGGCTCCTCAACATCAAATACCGCACCTCGGCCTTCAACCTTTTCCATCACATCAACACCTACGAAGATAACGGATTTCTGATCGTCGACCTCTGCACCTGGAAGGGGTGAGTGAGTCTGGTGCCGAGCCTGGAGGCGGCCGAGGGTCCCTGCGGCATCGCGTCCCCCTGCCACCGGTGGGGACCAGCAGAGCCCCGGCACCCGACACGCCGGTCCCCGCGCTGGCACATCCCTTCCCATCGGAATCGCCGGTGGCACTCGCACTGACTCCCTCCAGCCCGTCTAAATATTCGCGCGTGGTGACACACAGACTATACAGCGTGGCAGTTACCCGGGGGTGCGGAGACCCTCTTTGAAACTCATTTTCCAGACCTCSTTTGCCTTCATCTTTAATAAATGTGACTACCCAAGGGCTGAGGCCGTTGCGGCTCCGGGGGCTGCAATGAGCAGGATCTGGTTGGGGTTTGAACGCTGYTTTTCGTGCTAACACGGAGAAATGCGGCACCGCGATGGGGATGCCCAAGGCGGCGTTGGCTGCGTAGCCGGGACGCCCTGAGCTGAGGGGGTCCCGGCCGCTGCCGCAGGGCGCTCGGGGCGAAAACCAGCAGTTGCCGGGTTTTCCTCGCAGGGGAAGTGGTGGGCACRCGCCGCTCGCTTCTGCCGAGGAGCTGGACCCGCACTCGTCTTACTCCGTTGAATTTTAGGGGAAAAACAGCTGCATTTGAATCSCCTCACTTGCAAATGACATCTTTGGGATCCCGTTTTTGTGCAGGTTCGAGTTTGTTTACAATTACCTCTACTTAGCCAACTTACGAGCAAACTGGGACGAAGTGAAGCGCCAGGCAGAGAAAGCCCCGCAGCCCGAAGCCCGCAGATACGTGCTGCCCCTCAACGTCGACAAGGTACCGGCGCGGCTCCGGGCCGCGGCAGCTGCCGGCGGGGCCTGGGGACACCGGGGTCTGCCCCACTCCTCTGCAGGGCTATGGCCGAGCATCGCCGACGCTCCGCCTGACCCCATTTAATTCAAATTAAACATTCTAATGGCGGGAGGGGAACTTACTTAAAATACGGGTCTTCAGATAAACTGTTTATTTTCTCTAGCTGATAGTTATTCTATTTTATTTCCCGTAAGTTACTGTTCAAATCAGAGACCGTGGGGCAGCAGTTAACCCCGGAGGGTGCCGCTGCCAGGAGCGGAGAAGGGAGCAGCCGCAGCCCAAGCGCGTGTGGTTAAATCCTCCAGCCCCATCTCACGGTGCGAGGTCCATCGAGCGGCCAGCCCGGCGGAGAGCTCGCCGGCTTGCAATTGCTGGGGTTTTTCTTTCCAGCGACCCCGCTCGCGGTCATCGGCGGGCGGGCCGAGGGCTGCCGGGGGGACGCAGGTCAGCCGAGCTGCTTGCGGAGCTGCAGAGCTCGCGGGCACCCCTGCTTGTGTGGCCGAGCGAATAGTGCAGCCCCACGTGGCCGTGCTTAATTAAAACCTCTGAATGTCTCAAGGAGGGGAAAAAATTATACCCGTGATTATAAGCAGAGGGAAAGCTGACATACGGGCTGGTTTGAGCAATTTTAGCAATGCACTGTTGCTAACGCGGGAAAGGGAAGAAGCAGCCGCCGCCGAGCGTATTGCAGTTCTGCAGCTTGATGAGGCTCGGCTGCGCAGCGCTGCCTTCGCTATTCAATGCAGTTCGCGACGGATCTCTGCAAATAGACTAAGAAATCTGTTTCTCCCTTTCCTTTGGGTATTTTTCCTTGTCCCAGGCTGACACGGGCAAGAACTTGGTCACCCTGCCCTACACGACAGCTACGGCGACCCTGCGCAGCGACGAGACCATCTGGCTGGAGCCCGAAGTTATTTTCTCAGGGCCRCGCCACGGTAAGACGACGACCCCGAAGCACAGCCAGCGGCAACGCGAGTCCTCCCCCTGCGCTCCGCATCCCGCTAATCCTCATTTTTTAATTTTTTTTTTTTTATTGTAGCCTTTGAATTTCCACAGATCAATTACAAGAAGTACGGTGGGAAACCTTACACGTACACGTACGGGCTGGGGCTGAATCACTTTGTCCCAGACAGGGTAACTATCAGCCGAGGGGTGAGGCACGTCTTTTCCATAAGCTTTCAGTTTAAGGACAAGAAAGAGTATTTCTGAAATGTGGGGTTTTTGTTTTTTTTTCCCGCCTTTAGCTTTGCAAGCTGAATGTTAAAACAAAGGAGACCTGGGTGTGGCAGGAGCCGGATTCGTACCCATCGGAGCCGATCTTCGTTTCCCACCCGGATGCCCTGGAGGAAGATGACGGTAATACTGATTTTATTTTGGTCAATGGCTCCGTGATTAGAAAAGCTTCTGTCTGCTGCCCGCGGGCTGTCTGCAAGGCTGTGCCCGAGGCGGGCACGAGCAGAGCCCGCAGCAGCTCCCAGGCGCCATGTACCTTGTTCTAACGCTGGTGGGAAGTTTCTGAGGAGAACGTGGGAAAATTAAGACTGAATGAAAACAAMGGAGGAGAAAGACCTCTAGGTTTAGGTAACCTGTTGTCCTCATTTCCTAGCCTTTTTCCATCAGGAATTACAATATTTAAAGAATTCCAGGTTGGCAGAACTCTGTAAAATTTAAACCTCTCTTAAAACAAGCGTGTTTTCTATTCCTGACCTGAATTCCAAGCGTGTTTTCTATTCCTGACCTGAATTCAGGCTTTGTCACTCGAGGACACGTAGTTGTACTCCTGCCAAGCGCGGTACGTGTCGCCTCGCACGTCCCCAGCCCTGCACCTACTTTTGAAGGCGAGTGGCAGCACTCGGCCTGAGAGGGTGTCCACTTATTCCCCAAATTCCTCATCTCCGAAAAGGATTACGTGAAGCTAGGAGAAGTCTTGGCTCTGCTGAATTTAAGAGCCAACTCTTACTGGTTTATAGCGAGAGTTTTGTATTTCATAGCCAAAATATTTCATATTTCAGAGCGAAATTTCATATTATCTGTTCCCAGTTCAGGAAAGTGCTTATGCAGGGGCTTAAGTCCCACTGAAATGAAAAGGTTTTAAGCTTGTTCTTCAAAGCTTTCCTTGACTGAAGTAGACAACGTGCACTTTAGGCATGTGTTTTAAGTCTCTCTCGCTTCCTGGGACTTCAGCCCCCGCAGCAGCCCTCTCCGAAAGCCGAGTTACCTGCGGGCTCCATGCTCACAGTTCCGTCACCCTCCCCGCGGCCGTGTGATGCCGTCACGGACTGTGGCGTGCGGCTGTTCCCACGGCTCCTGCAACGACTGACCCTCGGGGCACACAAATGAACAAACCACCGGAGAGCTGGGTAGGACGTCCCGTCCATTCCACACAGGGATGCCAGGATGCAGAAATGGGCTATCTTGTCGTATTAAACCTCAGAAGCAGAATTATAAAGTAATTTATAAAAAGTAATTCATAATGTTGAAAAAATTAATGGACAAATTTGATCTATATTGCAGTAAGTGACATTTGTCATCAGCCCCTGCAAGAGCTTTTCATAAATACTTCATAAATAAATTCATAAATACATACATCCTTTTCAGAATACAAACATCTTTTAGTTTTAAAAAGAAACTCTGTAGGAGCTACTGTGCCACAGCAGCCCAGGCCGGCAAGCCGATGACGGCAAGAACCCAAAAAAGCCTGAGAAATAAATAACTAACCTCACCCTCTGCTTCAGAACCGCCGGTCGCACAGTAACGAGCTTTCCCGGCGCCCGGYGCGCGAGCGGCTGCCCTCACGGCGGCCGGCCCCGGGAAGGGCGCAGCCGGGACAGGTTTGTCGTCCTTCTCGCCTGCCAGGGGTTGTGCTGAGCATCGTCATCAGCCCGGGCGCGGGGCCGAAGCCCGCCTACCTCCTGATCCTGAACGCCAAAGACATGAGCGAGGTGGCCAGGGCTGAAGTGGAGGTGAACATTCCCGTGACCTTCCACGGACTCTTCAAAAGAGCGTGACCGCTGCCTGCAACGCGTGGCCTTGGCTTTCTCCCAGCTCCAGAAAGGGGCAGTCTCCGTTTACCGGCACTCAGATGACCTAAATTCCTTCAACATCACTTTTTATTTGCGCGGCTACTTAATTAAGATTGAGCGTTTCAGCTTGGTTGACGATTCTTCAAAATACTTAACCAGGTATTTTTCAAATACACCCTTTGGTACAATTTCAAGATRTACAGTGCTAAGAACTATACAGTTAAAACAACACAAGTGTGGGGAGGAGTTTTTTGTTTTCACAAAATTAAACTTTGCAGCTGCGGCGGAGTTACGGACGGACGAAACGGCACWGTGCGAACTCAGTACCTGTGCACGTGGCAACGTTAGGTAGAGCAGTCCCTGTGCTCTGTTACGTGCCTTGAGAAGAGGTAATTTTTAGCCAATATTGAAGTATTACGGATTTAAATCACCTCCTGGTCACTCCTTTAGTATCCTCAGAGCAATCCGAGTGGAGCCTTTCCACAGCTGCTTTGGGAATCCGTACTGGCAGGCCCAAGGCTGTGCGGCAGGCAGCATTTTGTCCTTCGCTAAGGCTGAAAACTGCACACACTAGCTTAYGTGTTTTCTCTTTCCCATTTCTTTTGTCAAAGCGCAGTTTCTTGAGTTCTGGATTTCATACTAAAACACGAATATGAAAAAAATCAAGCAATTGTTACGGCTTGGGATGAATTTGCTTCCTYAGTGTGCTATAGACTCTCAGCTTAATCCCTCCTTTTCACAAAATAAATTTTCMACTAATGTAGTAAGAGGCTATGGTTCAAAATACAAACTTACTGCTAATAGACTTAAAATCCAGGATTCCTGTTTGTCTGCAATGGTTTAACATTTTTATTAATGGTATCAAAGAATTAGAAAATCATCGACATTAAAGATTTCTGGTACACGGTGCTAACTTTAAAAGGCTGATTCCTCGAAAACGGCTGCAGTCACATTCTGATGACAGGGTATTGATACGGAGATACGACCTGGTACTTCTGCTGTTCTATAATCTCTAAGCACTGTGCAATTACCTAATTAAAAACAAAAGAAATATAAGCAATGGGCCTCTGAAACAGAAAATTAGTAAAACTTTCTAGTTATGCACTCATTCGGTAATGCGTTTGTTCTTACTTTTTGCAAAACAATGAACATTTAAAATGAACAGTTGTCGGCTGTAGCGTTAGGGGAAAGGGATGTCYGTGTAATGTACTCCTGGGGCAGGGGAAATGGAAGGGGAGAAATGTCCTCAGGATCCCAAAGTTTATGCATCGCATACAGAGACCACGAAACCATTTTAAATTCACTGTGGGGACAAGAGAATTRCTTTTGGAACACGGGGAAGCTATTTTGCTGTAAAACTCCAATGAAAATACATTGTGTGATAATCCATTTCTGTTATTACATAGCTACGCTCCTAAGATTCCCAATCRCGTATCAAAAACGAGCAGAATATCCTGCTCTTCCACATCCATCTTTTTCTGAAAAGTCATCTTTCTTGGTGCCTTGTGACAACAGGGACTGAAAATACAGAACCGGTTTTGGTCTTTAAAACCAAGATAATTCTCCATTAWGATTTTGGTAACTTTTATCATATGGTGCATATAATAGTCTCCTTTGCCAAAACCTTTTGTATATCTTATTGGAAATCAAGAGTCATGGCAAGCATTTTCCTAGTTTCACTGTGCATATTCCACTGCTACCGGAGCACACATTGTCTTTTAAAGCCTATTAAAAAAAGGCACATTAAGGATCTGARTGAGCACATGCTGTCAGTTCAGACAAAGCTAAACATAAATCCCATCTATTAGCAAGAACTGGGATGAAGTAGCAAAACAATATTGTAAAAACCAGCTAAAYATGCAAACGTGAATTGTGGTGTGCTGGTGAAAATTACCCGAGAGCAACAACAATTCATTTCAACTGTCACATATTTTCTTTTCATGTGTAGTTCCTAGAGAGAGGTASTTTCTGGGCTCTAGTACTAGAAAATACTTCTCGGTGCCCTCACATTATCAAAGTTCCCGTAAACTCCACCGAAAATATTTAACATCTACGTAGTACCATAAATAGGTACCACATTCAGAAGGATAATGGAAAGCAGGCTGTATTTCTGATCTTTAAGTAAACAAGCTTCAGAAGTRCAAAGAATATTTTAAGTATTGCTAATAAACAATGTAACAAGGAAAAATAGAAGAACAAAGGCGGCAGCTTTCAGAAAGAATCTAACAGGGCGGATGTCTGCCAACTTAAAAAATAAATAAAAAGGGGAGGGGGGGGGATCCCAAACGTAAGCAGCAAATTACAAGCACGAAGAGAAAGTAGCAAAAAGAACCATCCTAGGACAAAAGAATGGAATCAACATGAACGGTGAAGAGCCTGAACTTAAAAGAATGACGATATGGGTGACTGTACAAGACCGAGAAAGAAAGGATCCCGATACAGAATCAAATGGTAAAGTTAATTAAGAGGTTCAGTGAGGAAATGCGGTAGTCAAGTAACCAGAACATAACCAGAATTCAACAGAAACTTTCTGSATAGACTAATGGGGAAGAGAAAAGATGAGAATAGCAAAGCTAAATGCCACAGAAAATGGAGTGAGAGGTGGGAGACCCAGTTCTGGGAATCAGCACACCGCTCACCTCGAGCGAGTCAGGCTTGCGCATCTGCCGCAAGATCCTTTTGAGATCCAAGAATAAAATGGACTGTAAAGAACATATAAGGAAAAMCCCCTACCCTTCGAGTATTTTGAGGTAGAATTACACCATCATCCCAGAGTCTGGCAGAGGAGTAAAATGCGCTGCTTTCTTCCTCTAGCCTGGAGAAGACAGAGTATTAAACAAGCTTAAAAGCACAAAAATGTAATAAAAAACATGAGGCCAGTAAAACAAAATCATAGATGARAAAGGCATATACATCACTCTCAAGTGAATGTGCAGTACTACTGTTAAAATTAATTTGAATCCAGCAAATAATACATAACAGATCTGATCATTCTGCAGTACAGACCATCCTCCACATTCAGAAGATCGCCACTGTTTAACATGTGGCAGAATATCTTCATTTTGGGCTGCATGGTTTTGGGGTTGGTTTTTGGTTGGTTTGTTTTTTTGGTTTTGGGGGTTTTTCTAAGTCAAACATTTGTGTTTCCTTGAGAAGATCCTAAGAGCAGACATGGAATTACATGGAAGTTTGAAATATTTTTCAGTAGATTCAGGTTTGCTTTATTTGTTTGGGATGTGTCGATCTGCAAGATGAACAGAAGTAGGTAATTTAACTAATGAAATCCCAGTGTAACTGCAAGGGTTTATATTTAGTGTCCTTACTTTTCTTTCAGATGCTTTAGCTCCGATTCATCCCCTGTACAGTCATTGTCCCCGGCTTGTGGGACTGTGGAGAAATGTCTTGAATCCACAAGAGCAACTCTTGCATTAGGCCACAAGAACAGAAAGTTTGGACTGAACGATCTCCCGCACTACAAAAAAATGCACAATACAAACTCATTTAAGTTAATCACAGAAAGATGGCTGTAGGATGGCACAATCAAGTTCAAGGCAGAAGGTAATACAGTTTAGTTTGTAAAGCATTGATGATACAGCTCCTTTACCATACAGCTACAGCTCCTCTATCAGTACAGACACCCTGCGGTAGCAACTACCACAATCCCCACGGCCTTCGATATTCCTATTTTATGATTTCATTTTTCCTCCAAGCACTTACATGTTTAATTCTGAGCAAACAAAGAGCCCTACTGCACTCACTAGCAGCGTGAGCAGCGCACACAGTAGCACAACTAAAGGAGACGTGCTCCTTGATCGCTGAAAACAAACAGCAYGTGCTGAGAAAAAGGCGGGATTGGCTCCGAGTAGGGACATTTTCAGATAACCTGGTTTTTCAGAACTGGCTCTAGGTTCTTAGATGCAGACCAAGTTTTCTGTAATCACATCTTCTGACGCATTCTTACTTTAAAAGTAGTTAAAATAACAAATTGAGTTAAGTGTCTGTAACAACAGCGGACTCTGCTTTAAAAATTAAGTGATGTGAAATCTTGGTAAAGTGTAAAAAGTCTATTACCAAACCCGTTAACATTTATGCTCCCCCTACCATAACGTAACTTTCACTCCCATAACAGCCACCGATTACAATGGTTATTTTGGGAACAGCAGCACAAGCGACRGCAGCCATCATGGAGGCCTGGGCTTTTAATCTGTTGGAGTGAGCCTCTGCCTGAAATGAAAATAAAGATTTTAGATCCTTTAAGTCTTTCTTCTAGATTCCCTCCGCTCCCACCAAACTTGTATTTCTAAAACATTTATTTCTTTACAATTCTGTATGATCATTTTTTCCACAACAGGACGACAGCATCATTAACTACCATAGCCCATTATGCACTTATTTTACCATGTAAATCAGCAAAACAGTGATACCCAGCATGGAAAAACCTACGATACAGCACAACCCTAGCTCTCCCGGGCACCAGCAAAGCTCAGGTACAATGAGTTATCCCAGGCTTTGTCTTAAGTGCTGGTGACAGCTGGGAGGAACAGGGCTGCAGAAACAGTCTCTGCTCGGAGAACCTAATGTAGGTTTTAGCATGAGGCACTCTGTAGCCCAGGACAAAACAAGACGGTACTTTAATGCCTTCACTTTTCTAAAAGAGAATGATCTGTTTTTCTGTGGAGCGCAGTGCTATCGGAAGAATCGATAGGCTGTATTTCAATGTAAAATACAAAAATTGTGTAATTTGCAAAAATACAAAAAAATTGTATAAATTCCAAGTTTTACAGCTTGCATGCCAGCTGGACAGTACCATTTTAGATAAGCATAGAGGCCTGCTTAAAATTAGAATAACGTGAGAATGCTAATGGAAAGATTTAAGAACAGAGTTGTTATGAAGCTTCTTGGTTTAAATGATGAAGACTGGTTTAAAAAAAATTATTTTCCTAACAATTAATAATTTTCAAAATGTAATCTCAAACAAAACAAGAACTAGGCATTACTTGAATTAAGCCTATTGAATTAAAAATGCCATACCTGCGAGATGCTTGTTGGCTCTGCTGTATGTGGAACAGTATTTTGGAAGAAGAGGATGGGAATGCTCCGCTGACTGCACAGCTGTACGAAGTGGCTACCCTTGAGAGAAGCATCGTGAGACAGCTCCCCGTTGTTAGCCACTACCCCCACCAAGTGCCTACAAAAGACACAGGTGAAAATTTTCACTTTKGAACCCCAGGAGTCATGAAACTGTAGCTCATGATGTTCTGAAGGATGGCAGCAGAAATATCCRTACGCACCCACACAGATCTGCCCTTTTACAGAAATTCAGAATGTAAAAGGATGCGCTTACACGTCATTTCATTCAAGGACCCTCACATACCTAACAAAGAAGTCTTACAGCACTCCTGATACGTAAAGCACGGAAGCATTAACATGGATTAATACCCAGAGGGCAGATAAAGCTATAGATGACCTGTCAGAGTTTACACTGCAAGACAAYGTACAAGGTGCCAGGACTCGGGGCTCTCTTTAATTCCTATAACATACAACATAACAGTCAATCTGAAAAGTTTATACTTGCAACCTAAAAAGGCTCTAAAAATATATTTTACTACCTTTTTTTTTTTTAAATGTGATTTGACTGGGATGTCGTATGCTTCATGAATGTGGTAATAATACAGTCTGACCTGAATTATGCAAGGTTTTATTGCACGGGTATTATCCCACCTCCATCACATGGGAGAAGGGACGATAGGTTTCAACCTAGTTTGGGAAGGAATACTTTTAAAGATGCTCTTTCTTATTTCTTAAGGAATCTGCTGAGGCTTCAGTGTTCCAACTGTCTGGCTAGTAGTTTTTGTGAACAAACAATTTCACAAAGTCATGAAAACCATTCCTTTGTAATCACTCTCTGCTGCTATTGGCCTGAGACATGGTGAATTTGGAGCTCCGAAATAGAAGACCAGGCTTTCTAGAAGTATTCTATTTGCAATTCTTGACTGACTCAGAACTTCATAAACATTGGAATACTGTAAAACCTGATCATGATATGAAAGCTATTTAGACAAGTATGTCCATACATCTTGATAGTGAAATCTTATAGCCTTACCCTTCCACGTGGCCAAATCCGGTTACTAATGTTGTTCCATAATTAGCCTTGAATTCCTGGAATCTGCTTCCATCCATCAGACGGCTCAGAATCTGCAAAGAAATATACAGTCTGTACTGCAGAAATTTAAGTGAAAATAGGATAGTTCTGCTAAAAGATATGCTCTGTTCAAATAGTAAGGAGACTTGCATAATGCAAGAAGTCACCCTAAATAAGCACAGAAGGCCCTTTTATGTCTTACACTCTGCTAAATACTCAATATGCACAAAATAACAAATTTGTGTTTGTTTGATTACCAACCATGTATTTTGAGCCAAAGTTCAACTCCAAAATTATTGCAGTGTTACAGAGCACAGTTGTTCATGTGCATAAAAATGTTGTAAAAAACCCAGCGTGTGCAGTTACAGTTTGTGTGCACAAGAAACACCCAGTTGCATATTGCTCGTGCTTTTTTCAAACACAGTTTAAAAGCTGCCTTCAAAGCGACACTGCTTTCTGCAGTCAGTCCCCCTAACTGTAGGAATTTACCCCTGGAAAAGATACTGGATTCACATCCTTGGAGACTAAATCTCTTCTAGAACACCACAATGAAAATAGTGTGGGCAGTTCTACATGTCTCTGCTTAYGTATTAGCGTCTGTCCCAGCCTCAAACAAGTTTAGTTTGAGCTTTGTTGTTTTTTCAGTCAGTATTTTCATTAGGCATTTACGTTACAAGATAGAGTCTTGACTACTTGGGGGGAAAAAAAAAAGGCAGGGGGAGGGGAAAGCAGGACCCTAAAGGGGTGCACATTCTCAAGGCAGCCAACACAGTACTTGTACTGACATAACAGCRTCTCAAACAGCGCATGAAACAGATGGGGATCAGCTGGCGTAATCTGTAATTATCTTATTTCTAGCAGGTTTTCAGCTTAAATGTTTTCTATGCTGCTACAGAATTGTTGCCATTCTGCTTTGCTGCAGACTCAAGACAGTTTGGCAACTGATTAGGTAATAATATAGAATATCCCAGGTACTTCAGGATTCTCCAAGAGAGCAGCCTGTTGCCTGTTCATCTGGAGCTACTAGACAGCAGATTGGAAGGACGAAGGGATACGGCATCTGCCACCTTACCAATTTCACAGGAAGAGTACACCTAGAATCTTGCGGTGCCAG
Source organism: Oceanodroma leucorhoa (assembly GCA_030449065.1). Classification (NCBI taxonomy): domain Eukaryota; kingdom Metazoa; phylum Chordata; class Aves; order Procellariiformes; genus Oceanodroma; species Oceanodroma leucorhoa. Next base: position 575,472 of record JASVER010000164.1, read on the forward strand.
TCCCAAGAGCTCATCAGAACTATAGAGAGGACTGTCATGCTCTACGACCTCCTCTGGCAGTGGATCATAATTTAATGTAGAGATAACATTTCGAATACATTCATAGGCTTCCTTTTCTGAAGATGCAAAATGGTCACTACAGCCACTGACGCTAGGAGAGAGACCAACATTAATTAGTATTGAATTACTGAAATCTGAATTCTGATAGAAAACCCAAACTAAAGGAAAAACCTTAATCCATACGGTGACTCTCCAAACTCCCTGAAAATATTGTGTGATTTTGTTCTTGTATGAATGAGCTGAAAGCATTAAGTCAGTGGAATTTCTGTGCAATCCAACCCAAAACCAAATTCACAGTAAGAAGTGCTTCCCTGTGACCTTTGTGTTTACCTATATTAAAGAAAGACCTTTGAATTAATTTTCATGATGATATTGTTGCAAACAATATAATAAAGGGAAACCAAACTTTAAAAATTATTTCAAAATAAGCACTTCCAGCCCACATATAGAGACAGTAACTTATTACGTGTAACGCASTTAGCTGACTGTCACTCTAGTATTTGTTTTTGCGAGAAAGGTGTGGAATCTGGTTACCATACAGGGAAGCAAAGCCACCCTCTTCCCCTAGCTAGAAGGGAATAACTATTTTGACAACTACAGAAATTTCTGACATAGAAAAACAACATTAAAGGAACAGTTAGACAGCTACTATCAGGTTTATTTCCTGTTTGCTCATCTCCCGCTATGAAGCACTCATTAAGAGCAGAGGCAGGCAGGCTTTCCATTTTTCTTCTCTGCTTCAGGTACTTTTACAAGCATTCAGATTCTTCTCTGCAGTGAGTTAGTCTAGTGCCATCAGAAGCAGACAAACGGGAAGAAGTCACACCACCTCTCCACTCATCAGTTTAGGGAAGAAAAGAGAATTTCTTACGCATTTTCCCCATCATCACAATATTTGAACACTCGCAATTATTTTTTAATATTTGTATCCTGACAATGTTTACATTAGGAAAAGAAATTATACCATCCCTTTTCTATAGCTGGTGCCTCYGAGGCACAGAGGAACTGACTCGCCTGAAGTTGTTCAGAAAGTATGTGGAAGAACGGGGAACCAAATCCAGATTTGTCCAGTCCCTGCTTCACCCCATAACACCACTTAATTTTACTTCCACTTGGCTGACCTAACAAAAAACCCGTACCTGAGAAGGAAAGCAAACAGTGTCRTAATAGGTTCCACTTTTGCCCCTGATCCTGACCTCTGTAGTTATGTGAGATTTCTGTCAGAGTGTGCGTGTGTGTGTGTGTGTGTATATACACACACAGTGGAAGTGGAAAGTTCCCGTGGACAGTAGTAAAGCTGAAATTACAATGCCATGTTACTGTTTTCATTTCAAAGAGTGATCTCTAGCCCCATGATACTCCCACGTATATAACTGAACGCTACCAACCTTTATAATAATTCCTGCATCATTTCTACTGGTTTTTTTTCACTGCATGTTTTTCAGTCCTTGAGGACCATACTGTATCCTGTCACTGGAGTAGCTTCATTCACATTATTTTAAGATAAAATGATAGTTTCTTTAAAGCTAAGCACRCTGAATTCTCTCCTATTTTTAAGACTTATCTCACGTACCTAGAGTGAAGTTTAGCTCCTCCTAGGTCCTCGGGAGAGACATGTTCTCCTGTAGCAGCTTTTACCAGAGGTGGGCCACCAAGGAACAGTGTACCGATTTTATCGATAATCACAACTTCTTCTGCCATGGTTGGAACATAAGCACCTCCAGCTACACAGGAGCCGCACACCACTGCCACCTGAGGGACAAAGACACCAAAACAAACCAAGATGCAGGAGAGAGGAGAATGGAAAGGCAAAACCACTACGTTTATTTCAGAAACATTAGAGAGACTAAATCGCAGCTTGGGGAACAATGAACTAGAGATATAAATACCAGCATTAACAATAATGCTGTTTTTGAGAGAGTTCAACGTTTACTCCAAAATAACCTAGTGATTTGATGCTTTTCCATCACGATCAGTCGGTAAACGCTTAAAGGATCCTTAAAGGCTGAAGTATTCTGTTATAAGAGATACTATTTGAATGTCCCTTCCCCACAAATAKAAAAGGTGAGCTTTAGGAAAACTTTTGCATGTTTGAGGGTTGTTCCTAGAATCTGTATTAGAATAAAACTTTTTTCAGAATGCTCCTATCACATATACTACACTTACTTGTACTCCAAATGACACTGTACCTGAGGGATTCTCATGGCAGACATTATTGCTTCATTGTAGAAAACTCTGCCACCGTGTGACTTGTCAGGAAACAGCTCTGACTGACATTACAGAGGAAAGACAAAGTGAGTTTCAGTATTAATTACAAAAGCCAACACTTCCTCTTCGCTCCATTCACGCACAAACACATTGTAACCGACTCTGGGAAGGTCGCCACCAACAATCATACCTGAAACTTTCACATACAGCAATCACTATGGTATTTAYTCCCCTTATACATTGTGCAATTCCACAAAAATACCCACGTGTTTCGAAAGCAGAGGTAAGTTTCATCATTTTTTGTGAAACCAATTTATTCTACACAAACTGAGACTGTAAACATGGAGAAGGGGAAGCTCACGTTCATACTTTATCTGTGAAATTACTTCAGCACACTTTCCCTTTTTACTTAGTTTTCGATACAATTCCTTAAGTCAGGTAAAAACTTTTTCTATGTGTTTGCTTTCAGTCTGGAGAAGGAACTACTACAGTCTCTGTGATAACATGACCTCTGTACGTTGGAAAGCAACCTGTGCAAATTCTCCTTTTACAGTAAGAATTTCAAAAATTGCATTTTTAAAGGCCATGGAGGTTACTGCATTACTATCACAAACATTACAATAAAATACAGAGTAATTTTACAGATTCTGAAGTTGAAAATAGAACCCTCAAACGATGTACTAATTTATTAAAGACACCAAYGCATTTCAGCACACTGAGGAATACCCATACTTGGTCAGCATTTTGTCCCCCCACTGATATTCAAGTTTCTGAACTTTGATTAGATGCTAGGTGCAACGTTAGCCACAGTGATCACCACTGTTACGTATCTTCAAATCATCTCCTGGACTCCGATTTGTGGAAAAAACTCCATTTAAGTATAACAGACAATGAAAGTCAACCAGCCAAGAAAACAAAACATAAATCTGAGGTTTACTGCTAAACATTGGTATGATTCAAATAAATGTAGGTAYTTCCTTCTGTGAAGTGGTTCTGATACTACCTGTAGTGGTAGGAACGCTCCCCCGCTGTCAACGAGGTACACGGCTAACAGTCTGTTCTGCATGGCTATTTCCTGAGCTCTTAATTGTTTCTTCACTCCAATTGGGTAAGTAGTTCCTCCTTTCACAGTCGCATCATTTGCTATGAAGACACACCAGACCCCACAGATTTTGCCAATTCCTGTAAGTGGCACCACAGATACTTATCAGGACTCTCTAAAACACCACAGATGAAACAAGGGGACCAAATGATAGCTAGGATGTTCTTTTGGTAATACTCTATCAAGAAGCTGCAAATTAAGTTGCAAATACCACACAGGCAAGAAATATATAGCTCTTCTCTGGAATAACAAACTGAAAGCTAACGACATTTTTAAAAAATCTAAATGACAGAAAACAGAACTTGAAATAAACTTACTTACTCCCRGTGACAACAAAAGAGATAAAAATACAGTCTGACTTCCAACTCCTGAGATAACASGGAAGGCAATTAAAAATTACCTATATAAAACTGAAAAATGTAACAATCTGTGACAAAAGGTGGGATTTCATACTCTATTCTTCTAGTTACTTTTTAAACTGGAACTGCTTTTCGAAATGCAATGAAGAGACTTGTCTATAATTTGAAAAATATCACAAAATAAATGTCACAGCTCCTGCGTCACACAGTAACTTTGTCCCCTTTCCTTTAACAGATAACACTGTAGTTGATACATYGTTCCAAATTTTTTGAGACAAAAATCAGTAACTGGTAAGTAGAATAAATTACTAAATCTAGAAGAAATGAAAGAACTTTTTTTCTTCAAAGGTTTCTCCCRGATTACTCAGCAAAGATCACAGAAGAATAATACAGCAGTGGCTGAACTCTTTCACGTTGGGAGCTGCCATCGGGTAGAACTGATGTTCGCTTTTCCTMGGAAAGCACGTTCTTAAGATACTAAAATATTCCATAAACCTGATTACACACATCCTTTTTCCTTTCCCAGTAAGAACAAACACCTTAACTTCAGTGAGCAAGGCTGGTTAGTACAGGAAGCACACACAGACTACAACTAACATACACTGCCTACAAGCACGTACTCATCACTGCACCCAAACAACATCTCTCAAATCATATTAAGGATCGTGTTGGTTCAAAACCCGTCTTCCTTCTGGGCTGCATCTCCAACATGGGCTGCTCAAAACAATACCCTCAACCCATATCCATCTTTAGATCTAATACGAATCATATYAAAGATATGAGCAATGAAACAAACGAACTTCACCAGTTTCCCATGACATCTAACACTACGTTTGCTCGCCATTACCAGTAAGGCACCCCGCAGCAGGGACATCACCATACGGCAGATTGAGGCCTGCCAGCGGAGACAGCTCAAGAAAAGACTCATCATCAAGTAGCAACTTCAGGCGTTCACGAACAAACAGCTTCTTGTTTCTCTGAGTATGACGCAAGATGGCATCTTCTCCCCCTCCTTTACTGGCCATCTCTAGCAACTCTGAATATCTGATTTAAAAAACAAAGTTTCAATTAATGAAAACCACCTTTACTTACAAGTTACCCCTCAGTAGATTTAACATAGTATTTAAATGTATTGCACAGTTTTCGTATCAGTGGTATGACAATGAAGATGAATTCGCATTTTCGGATTATTGCTCCTTACGAAGTGTAATAAAAAGCAAATGTTTGTTATTTAAAGCAAGCATTTTAGTTTCGTTATTCAAAAATTGTCTAATAAAGACAAAAAAAGAGTGAAATAATATAAATATTCTACCTGTAGTTTATGTTCATAGCTAGTAGACATTACTAAATCCGTATCCTCCCCTGGGTGTTGCCCATATACAGCCAGCACACAGTATTTCACAATATATGATCATACTTAATCTCTGCCAGCAACCCCGCGAGGGCAGTACTGAGAAGGGGCTTATCAGCGACCAAAGCTGACTGTGACAGGTATTGCCCTACAACGTTAGCCTATAAACTTGCAGCTATTAATAAAGCTATCATAATTTGCTACTCCTAATTCAGCATGGACATTTACCTCCATGTTCTAACTATTCTAGGGAAGAATCCAGTCAAGGGCTTCCTCCTTCAGTTCCCCTCAAGTTTATCTGACAAAAATTAGTAACTGGTAAGTAGAATAAACTACTAACTTGAGAAGAAATGCACACTCTACAGCACGGAAGATATACTTTAGAAGTAGTGAACACTGCAGTGTCACTACAATCATCAAGGGAGGAAGTGATAACCAATGTTATTGTTSGGGCAGCATCAAGTACAGATGAAGAATTGAATAAACGGTAAACAAATGTGGTACCTCGAATAATTCTGGTCTTAAATAAACCAGGTTCTTAATTTATTTAAAGTAAAATATTTTTCACCAAGATACATCATCTTTAACTAAAAATAATGTTTGACTTAACTATTTACGGACCACTTTGTACGTGACTCCCTTATCTTACTGTGGCTTCCCGTAGACTGTAGAGATTGAAAAACCTCAGGAGAAAAAAGCTAAGGATTTTTAATAATGTCATAAATGCCACCACAGGAGGGCACAGTGTGTTTTCCGTAGCTCTGCTTCCAGCTCATGTATCATTCCTCTGAACAAAGGCCTTTGAATTTTTGCCATCTGATCTTTAAGGACAAACACATAAAATACATTTTCCTGCTGTTATCAGTSAATCACAATTAATTACAGTAACTGTCACCTACTCTTTCAGGAGAGATCTGTAAATGYGTGAGTCACCATTTATGTCTTTGCATTCAAAATCAAACACGAAACAAATTTTATGAAGGCCTAGAAAAAATACTTCTTGGCAATATATGCAAAACAATGTCACATGGAACTATTTTAAATACAGTCTGCACCTAGGTTTAGGCATTTCAGTCAACATTTAGGCACCTCTTTTGGGGGCCTGAAATTTTTAAGTGCTGATCCATGCAAAATTCACTCTGCAGAGAAGCTACCCGAGAAAATAGCAGCAAGGAAACAAGTTTAATCTTCAAAGTGGTTAGAAAAAAAACCCAACTTTTTTTTTTTTTTAGTCTCTGGTCTTTTTAATTAGCATTCTTCCTATGTTAAAAGTTCCTAAAAGTGCCTCTAAGTAACTCTCACATCATCTCACAAGCAGCAACATTTTTAAAACACCACAAAAACAGTTTATTACCTTTTAATAACAGCCTCATTGTTCCTTAAATTTTCTTCAAACACATGTCGATACACAGACAGGATACGTCCATCTAAAACAGGGTAAGTTTTTGTATACCGTCTATATTTTGCTTTATTACTTACTAAACGGCTGGGGAGCGTGTCGCGTGTCCTTTTCAACCCCTGATTCTGCAGTACGTGTGCGGGTTGTTTACCATGACACAAGTCCTTATACTTTCTGTCGAACACGCGATTTAAGGTTTGTAACCTTGGGAGCAGCGGGGATGTGGCGTGGGGGGGCAGCCTGCCCAGGGAGCACAAAGTGACCGTGTTCCACATGACCCTAAGAACCGAAGGGAGGGGAAAAGGAAAAAAACAGCGTTTATTGCCAAAAATTAAACTTCGGATTTCACCGGCTGACGAGGCAAAACAGACACGGCAGCTCCGGCCGGGAGGGAACCCCCCCGCTCCCCGCCCTGCAGCACGCAGCCTGCCCGGGGAGCCGGGCCCCGGGAGGCGGCGGCAGSGCCCCGAGGCCCCGCGGGGCTCCCGGGACGAGCGGGGCAGGGGAAGCCGCCGGCAGCGGGCCCAGCCGGGGCCTGCGGGGCGCGGCGGAGGCGGGGCTGCGGCCGGGCGGCCCCTCAGCGCCCGTTCCCGGGGCAGGAAGCGCGGGGCCGCGGCCCCCCCGCCCCCGGCCTGCGCCCGCCGCTGCCTCCTCTCCCCTTCCCTCTTCCCCGCGCCCGCCGCGGCCTCCCCCGCGCACCCGCCGACCCTTACTCGGGCAGCCGCCGCTGAGCCGTCCGCTCCGGGCCCGCCTCTCGGGGCGGCTCCGCAACCCACACGGCGGCCCGCCCCCGGGTGTCCTCTGCCCCGGGTGTCGTCCTCTGCCCCGGGTGTCCTCTGCCCCGGGTGCCCGGGCCGGGCCTGCCGGCGGGGCCTTGCTGCGCCCCGGGGCCGGGCCTGGCCGCGCCGCAGCTTCCCGCCCGCGGGCCGGCACCGCCGGAGCGGGGTCATCCTGCCGGGCGCCTCCTCCCCTGCCTTCCGAAGGAGCCGTGCTGGGCTGGGTTTCGCTGGGACCCGGCTGTCCCTCGGCCGTGCCCTGGCTCAGGTGCTGGGTCCCCTCTCGGACCCGTTCCCCTCCCCACCGGGGTTTCCCGCCGCCTCGGTCCCCTCCGGGCCTGTGCCCTCAAGGAAGGCCGGGGGGAGGCTGCGAAAGGGCAAACGCGGCAAAAATAACACAGCGAAGCGAATTGTGCAATTACATACGCAGCATATGCGTTTGATTTGTAAATTACATGTTGTTGGGCAATATAGAATGTTGCAGACCCGACTGTCGCCTCAACGCACTGGCGCTTTGCTCGCCATTAAATAGAGGATGGCCACAAAATGTCTCCTTTCCAACGTCGTCCTTTSATGCAGCATGTTCCATGTCCGACAGACAACACTGGGCACTTGCAGACGACATTTTGAGTGACACCATTCCTCTCAAGAATAGTTGTAAGCCGTTCGAAGCTGGAACTGCTCAGTCAGAATGCCTAAGCACTTCCCAATTAAGTTTATCATTAAAATATTAAAATGAAATTGATTTTTTTTCCTTCCATAGCTCATCCTGTCCGTGGGCTGCTTCAGTCGGTTTGCTATTGTTAGTCATGGCATAACCTTCTAGAAATTACTGCTTGCTGCCTTTCAGCGACTTCATTAAAATGCATTCCTGCCGGAGAGCGCTTTATCCATACATATTAATAAGGCTTCGTAGCGATAATTAAGCAATGACTAATATGTTGGTGAATGTAAGTATCCAGCACAGGCAGGAGAAAGAATTTGTAGGTAACTAAATTGTATAYGTTACTAAAAAATAATTAAGATTCACTGAGCTATACTAATTTAAAATATTTTTTTTTTCCTTTTACACTTATATAGGACTGTCTTTGATACTGTGCTCCCTTGTATCAAGAAAGCCAATGCAGGCGGAGCTGTGGGAAGCGGTGCCGCTGCCCTGGGTGGCTTCGGCTTTCCTCCTGGGATGTTCCAGAGTCTCRCCTCCTGTCCCAAACCCTGCGGCAGGGAGATGAAGGTCCGTGCTGAACCCAGCGAGAGCCCAGGGAGGAGCGGGCAGGGCTGCTCTTGCAGGGCAAACGTAGCACTCAAGGGCAACACAGACACTCCAGGGATAGAAAAGGGTCACGCTAAGTCGGGGCGGGCGGGTGTCTGCACTTGTAAAGAATCCCTTTWAAAAAAATAGGATCCCAGGTCTGATTTGCACTCTCCTAAAATGCTCATTAATTCTGGACCAGCCAGAATGAGGCGAGTGGYGGGCATTTCTTACTGGTAATGGAACTATTGAACAAAAACCGCGATCGGACGCGTGTTGTAGGCACCGATGCAGCCATGCAAAGGTTCCCGGTGTAGCCCAGTGTAACGTTAGCAGYCTGCGACACCATTCAGGCTGGTTTGGGGCATTCGTGGTGGTGGCTGTTGATTATTTCAGTTTACGTCTTCCCTCCTTGCATGGTGTAACCAGAACTCTCTTCTCCCAACAGAAGAAAAGAGAAATTTGAGAAACTTGTAAAGAGCCAAAGATGAGAGACAGAAGACGCTTTGCAGCTTTATATAGATCTTTTGCATTTCCTGTGGGATTTTATGTGAATTTTTGTGCTCTCTGTGGTGCAGGTGATAATGGGGAAGGAAAGAGTGGTGACAGAAATTCATGTAAAGCAGGAGAATACATTTGAGGAAGTCTGAACTTCAAAGAGGTGTTGACGGTAGTGAAAATGCTGGGTGCTCAGCTTGCTGAAGAAGGAATTGCTGACGCAAATGCTTGAATATGTATTTAAAGTGAGATTTGGGCTTCCCATTGTTTCTGTTTTTTTTTTTTAAGTTGACCCATATATCATTTCCCTGGATTCGTAACATTTTTTGTACTCTACTCTGTGAATGTATCAGAGGGACTACTGTTCAATTATAATTTTCATGCTGCTTCTTTCATTTTCTATAATTAAGTGTTAGACTTCCATAAGATACATYATCTCTAAAATGCTGGTGTTGCATAGCAATTTTATTTTATGTGGTCTTAATTTGCAGAACTTTTTTAAAATACCTTTTGCAGTTAATGCATTGGCTTATATTATTTTACAGGTTTTCTGGCAGATAGAATCTGTGTTCACAATCAGAATATGCTACAGTTGCTTTTACTTAGGCTTAAAAGGGGATTAAACATTCTCGTGAAAGCTGAACACTGCTTGCTCAGAGTAAAGGAAAAAGAAACACTTAACCTTCATTGCGTTTCAGCCTCCACATGTATCTAAGTGAATGTTTATCACGAGGAGAAGGCATCAGTCACCATTTTTTTGTACTGGAAGGCAGCCTGGGATAAATAACAAATCCTGTAATTAGGAGCCAATAGATTCTAATTGACTTACATTAGTCCTCAAGCTGAAATCTAGCCTTTCTCTCTTGTCATGGCATGGAGCATCCTTTGTTTAATGAACACTGAAGGGAAATCGAGTGAGGTAAGAAAAAATAGCTCTTCTGAATGGATGCAGCCTTATGCAAGTGTTTGAAGTTGTTATTTTAAGTGCTTATTTTAGCAACTTTTGAGCTGAGCATGTAGAATATATAGAGTAGCAGTTAGGAAAAATGTTAATGTGGTTGCTTACTTTAACATGAGCTGCAGCTCTGCCAGCAGAGATGAGACGTGCCATTTAAGGAACACTAAAGCTTTGAGTGAAGTTTTTACTCAACTTTATTTAGAAACTTGCTGGAGTGCACCGGATGCTGGGGGAAACCAGAACACACTTTTTGGATTGTCAGACCAAAGGCAGGAAGGTTCCCACAGAGCCCTCCTCCTTATGTAGCTTCTGTTTCTTATTTAGATTTTGTTTTTTAATACCCAAGAGCTTTTAGTGGTGTTCTGACAATTGTGGCCTGGAAATTTGTCTAAATTAAAGCAGGTTTTGTTTGTTTACTTAAAAGTGCTAACAGACTCAGACAGTCCCACAGCATTTTTCAGGGCTTACATMATTCTAAAATAGATTCAATTGATTCAAAACAAATTTGACAAAGTAATTTTCTTTGCCCACTTGATGCCTTTCCACCTATACAAAAGGAATAGCTGAGCCTTGGCAGGTATGCTGAGCACAGTACCTGGAATTGATATGAAATGTTAAGGAGCTTATTTTAGTTGCTGGAGGATAGAAGAGAACACAAGGAGTTAAATGAACTAGTCTGAAGATGTGAGACTAAATGCGGGTGAAGTTGGGAGCTAGATCCTCAGCTAACGTAAGTAAGTGTAAGTTCCACTGAGGCTATATCAGATGAAGGGCTGCTCGCATGCTATTTAACTTCTTATTTTGGATGATTTGAGGTTTTATGAATCCCCACATACAGGTGTGAAGAGCCAGGTATGCCTTCACGAATTGTGTGAAAAGTTGAGGATGATCAGTTGAGTCATGGAAGTTTTCTTCACATTTGTTCTTTACAGCTGTATGAGGCAGTAGCTGTGTTACAACACCTATAAAAATACATATTAGCATCAAACCCTTATCCACGTTTATTTATCACATAATTAAACACAAGATCACAGTGTTTTTTAACTCTAGTTTAGCCTTCCCAGACTCTCAGTCAGTCCCCAGGAAAAGCACATGAAAACGTAAAGGCAGAAGCATATCGAAGCTGTGAGAGGAGCAAGCTACTCTGCAGKCCAGGACCACTTGCTGTGCTACTCCTGTCCCTTCACTGCTGTTTTTTTGAGGACAGACGCATTAGCTCGCGTGCCGTGAGATACCAGCCACCACGGCCGTACAGAAAGGAGAGGTGGGCAAGCAGAGGCTCTAGGTGCTCCGGAGGGTTAACTCCTGGGGGGCTCCCACAGCCCAGCGGGACTAACCTCCTCTGTAGTCCCAGGGGAGAGGGGAGTAGAAAGGAAGGTAGCCGGTGACGGCAGAGGGAGCATCGGGAGATTGGTCTTGTGGAGTTGAAATCAGCTTTTAAAGGTAGGCACCCCTCTGTTTCTCATTCAGAGAAATGTCCTGTGGAAAAGTGAGACTGAAGGAGGAAGGAATGTGGTTTGGGCTCTGAATTTCAGCAGCTGAGAGTTTTTAGGACTTCATAATTTACCTTTCAAGCAAAAAGACTATTATGTAGGCCTACACGTGTGTTGGGAATACTTTAAAAAAGAAATTTCCAAAACAGTGAAGTCCTATGCAGCTCCATTCATACATGGAAGCTCTTCTGCCTCAGATTCTGCCCCTCTTCTGAAAATGTTGGGAGACCAAACTCCTGGGAGAGATTAAAGAGGATGAGGGAGAGAGATGAGAGTGACAGTCCGGTCCGTGGCAGTTGGATTTGGCATTTGTCTCTTGCCACAAAGAGCTTACAAAACCATGAATAATTACATAATAGTTACAATTGTGGAAATTTTCTCGTTTGGAGAAAACTGCTCATTTGGAGAAGACAAGGAGTGGGTACACACGCTTAYATTACTGAAAAATGTGAGTTTCTGATTTGTCTTATTCCTGCAAAATGCACAGAACTAAAGGAGCAAAATTATATATTTATGTTAAGGCATAATCTAATAGTGTRTACAATTCCCTGCTGCAGGACGAGAGTCTGTCCTGAATTGCACCGACACGAGCTGAAGAGAACAGAATTCGACTCCGAGAATCCAGGTAACTGSTGGTGATACCCAAATCAGAAGAAAAACAAATTTCATGGGTTGAAATGGCAGAGCTGGCAAATCACTTGTTGATTTTACCTATCTGAAATCACTGAATGGCTTCTGAAAAACTGTTTTACAGTTTCAATAGCAACAACTATATGAAGATCTGTTGCTTCCTCCGTTTTAAAGGCCTAATCGAGAGTCTTCTGAAGTCATCTGAAAGCTTTTTATTGGTTAGAGGAGATGGAGACTCCATTGCAAATAGTTAGGTTGCTTGCTGGTATTTTATTCTAGGAAAGTGCCGATTGATTTATTCTCCTGTGCAGATGTTTGGCGATGAGTGGTGACACCAAAGCCTCAGTCTGTGTTCCGCTGTTCAGAGTCCCTTGAACATGGTTTTGTTAGGCCATTTCTAGCTAGTAATTGGTAACTGGATGTGGTTAGGGTAGTTAGATAAACATACAGAGGAAGGGGATGAATCACTAAGTAAATATAATATTGATGCTGTAGGAACTGCTATTACATACAGCACATTTGTGGCAGATGTGACGTATTTGTTTTCTGTTGTCACGAAAATGTTACTTGAAAGAAGAATTGAGTCTGAATGTGTAGTACCAAATCTACATATCCACACCTTCTCGATGCATATGTTGGCTCTGGTCAGACTTAACAACTTGTCGGCTTTTAACATACTGCACTTCTTTTTACATATCCCTTTAGAATTTGATCCACTAATCTGAGGTCATATCAGAGAAGTTTCCATTGCTTTAAATGTCAGTGTAGTTGCATCATTAAAAGCCCCTAAAGCAGATGGTCTGCGTTAATGTAAAAAGACATTTATGCCAGTGAAACAGCATTATAGTTATTAGTGGAGCATGTTGGCAGTTTCTGTCAGCAATTTTTGTACCCATGTAACGTAGAAAGGGCTAAAAATACCRTCTACTGTGACTTGCACATAAAGAGGAGAGAGTGATAGAGTACCAAAATCACGAAGAAAAGCCCTTCAGATTGTTTTCTGTCCTCTCTTTTGCACTTTTTCAGGATCCTGGTAGGGATGCTACATCTGCTTAAGAGCCTTACGTTCCTTGTGGGCGCTGGGGCTGGGGCCACCCCGTTCGCCAGCAGCCCCAGGCAGCCTGGTCCATCCTTCAGCGGATGCAGCCATCAGCTGTGATGGGAAGAGGAACTGGGGCAACACGGTCGATGGCAGCGTTTGTGTGCATCCAAGCAAAGGGTTTATTCATTCCTGCTTACAGTCTTGAGGATTTAACCATTAAAAAGGCCTAATTAGAAGACAAGTTAGATGTTCGATCGCCCTGTTGCAACCGAGATAAAAAGCATGCATATATATAGATATAATGTGTATATATATGCATATGTGCTGAAATGAGTTCTCCAATCCCCTAGTGTTTATTTTATTTGTAATGAAAAGTTTTTGTTCAGAAGGAAGAAGGATCAAATTTATTTCGGAAGTGTGGTTAGTACGTTCCCTTCGTGTGTGCATGCATATACGTGCACCTAATTCACAATTTCCAGCCCCCAGTTCCCAAATGCTTGGCCCCGCTCTGCCACTGACATTAGCTGTAAAAGCCATAATGTAATCCTCAAAAATTTGGAAAAGTTAATGTTTCTTTTCATAGCTTTAAAAAGTAACTCTGTTCATTCCCTCAAAAAGCTAAAATTTAGCTCCTCAGCAAAGCTGGATTGTTTTGGAATCATGGAAGACATTTTTTGAAGACGAAAACCTCGTGTCTGAGCTTTGAACTCCGTGAAGTTTACCCCGATTTGTACAATATCTCTACCTTGAGTTTTGGTGCAAAGTTTCAGCAAGGAACTGAATATTAAGCAACAATACATAGAAAATTATATAAGCTATTGCCAGACAGGATATTGCAGTGACACCATAAAATCCTYCTCCAGTTACTGCTTTCCTGATCCCCTTGGCATGAAATATTAAGTTGACTTCTACTTACTATTATCATAAAAACCACAGGGGTGTCTTCTTGCTGCTACTTGTTTTGTCGAAGATCCAGTAATTGGTAACATGTGAATTAACATTTTGCAGTAACAGAAGAACAGAGTGCACCAACAACGATGAGAAGTGGTGTTCTGAAAAATCACTTTAGCATTTAAATCTATGGCAAGCATCAGGGCTAGAAAACCACAATCTCGAAGAAGCAAYGGATTTACACATCAAATAGCTTGCATTTCTCCTGCTGGTAACCACCTATGTGAATATTTACAACTCAAAGGGAAACGTGATAAAAAATGAATAGTCCTCGCAGGTCCTTTTTTGCGATGCTTATATTTTTGTAAATCTTYGCAGCAAATTCTGTTGTATCTTCATTCTGGAAGTGTTTTATACTTGGTTTGAATGTTTTGCAATATTATATCATGGTACACCGCTTTGTTAGAATTTTAGTTATCAGTAACATGTTTAGCTTAGTTTGGTGCACTGCAAATTACGTGTATGCTCCATGATATTGAYTGTGAAACATAGTGAACAACTAACTACACCAGAAAAAGAATGAAAAAGAAAAATCGGAGTCAAAACACCCTGTAAAGTCTTAAGGTACATTTTAAAAGATATTGATGAATTCTCCAGCCTCCTGTGGGTTACCTCTACTCTACAGGCTAGTGAATTACTTGGATCATCTTCTCCTTCATATCCTTGACTTAATTGAGCTGTAGTGTGAGAAACAAATGTTTTTTGTTTCAACAACTGCAGGGGCTGACGCTGCGGGGGAGCTCTTCAGCTGGGCTGGAAAGTGAGGACTGTAAGATTCACAGAGATGGTTCAATACAGCCGTTAAAACACAGCAATGGATAAAGCCTTCTTGAAACCTCTAAGTCATTGGATAGATCTTTTGATTCAAAATCTTTTTGAACTAGGGTCACCTATGGTTCCTTTGCAGCTCTCAGCCTCGCTATTGCATAAAAGAGGCTTTCAAATTTTGCCCGTTTTGTCTGACAAGATCCTTTTTTCAGCGTTCATCCTTCATGACCACAATTTAATCATTTAAGATGACAGGAAACACCTAACAGTGGGTTCTCGGTTCTGATGGAGTCTTTTTTAGCTGGTATTGTTAGTAATAAAGTAAAAAAGAAACAGGCTTTCAAATTGGACGCAGCCTGGTACTTTTAAGAAGCTATTCTGGATAACTGAATGAGCAGTGCTAAAGAAATAGAAGGAAATTTAAATCTTGTCCTTGCAAGATACTTTAATCCAATATTTATAGCAACACTGTAAAATCAGGACTGTCAGAGAAAGAACTCTGTAACTGGAAGTGGAAACTCGCTGGTTCCAGACCTGGCCCTACTTTGTGACAGAAAGCACATCGCTTAATTACGATGTGGTTGTCTTGGTTTCCTCTGCTTTTGATGCTGGGATGAGAAGTACCGATGAGTAAGGCTGAACGTACCCATGACAGGGAAGAGAAGAGATGGAGCGACATCTGGCAGGTGGCACTGAGCGCTTCCTGCGGCAGATGGAGCTGGGGGACCGAGKGTGTAGTCCTCTTTGCCCCTCCAGTAAATCCAGTCCACACTGGTGACCCGAGACTCGCTGAGAACAGGGATCTTTGAAATGTTCGTAGGGAGGATATTATAGAAAGCCAAGAAACCATGACTGGGATATGCAGTTAGCAGAGTGAATTCTTCCACAAAAACCTCAAAGAGATTTCTAGTTGTAATGTTTTTAGCTTTGAAAATATAATCCAACTTTTTCATTTTTAGGTCTCTGACCATTATCCTCTGGTCTCWGCAGAACAACAGCAGTGTATTTAGCAGTTTCATTAATGCCAGAGTAATAATTATCTACTGCAGGAGTGGCTATCGCATCAGGAATTTTTATACCAGAACTGCAGCAGCACTCTGATTCTTCAGAACTSAGGAGCAACTTTTGTAAAGGTACAAAATTAGTGAAAAAGATGATTATGTAATCTAAATCTAAAACAATACCAATATATTAAAAAAGAGAAAATGGCAGCCTGCGAGCGGGCTGCAGTGCAGAACAGGTAGCTGACACAGAATGGGGTTAGTTACAGCTGCTTGGAGTAACAGTTTCACCCTCTACCCCTTCACAGAAAAGACTAAGGCAAAAGTGCAAGCTGCTGCCTGGGCTGAGTAATTAATCCACAGGGAATGGCTTACCCAATGAGTCTGCCTTGTCTGTACATAGATTTGAATTACAACAGCATTTGAAATGATGTATCTTCATTTCGTTCTTTGCTACAACATGATCATAAGTTAKCTGCTGTGAATTTTTTCAGTGCAATATTCAGAACTGTGTTTCATATTTATAATTGGCCAAATAATCCAGATGCCAGTTTCTGTTTTCTTTGTGATTATTTATTAGTTGTGTTTATTACATTTATACGTATAAATATACGTATAAATGTAATATCTAAATATTCTCAGTTATCATAYAGATTTCAAAACATGCACAAAACAGTAACAAAGCTAAAGTAAAAAAAATTCTCAAAATCTTGCAGTATTTGCTGATTTATAAATGACAGAGATTACTAACTATGTGTGAATCACCCAGGTGGGAAAAACAGATCATCTGTCATGTTTCCTTCCTCTGGATCTTGAAAATAGAAACTGGAGCTGGCTCAGGGCGTACTGCAAGAAAATGCATTTCTCTTGTAGAGAAACTTACTTGGRGAAACAAAGAGAGAGATGCGAATACTTACAAACTCTTTTCATCTTAATTACAAGCATCTGAGACCTTACAAATTTTTCGAGCATCGGGATGGTACAGTGATGTTATTTTATAGCAAGGTCTGTATGATTATAGTTAGAATTCACATGCACATTTTCACATAGTCCCTAGGTACCTGGTTAATCAGTCGGATCCCTTGGTGACTCTTCTAAGATTCGAGTTAGTTTCTGAAGTGTAACACTTCCAGAGCCTTCCCACTATTCTGCCTATGTCAGGTCTCATTTTTAAAATGASACTTTGATATTTAATTATTGTCCAGCCTGGAAAGAAGGAGGGAGCCAGGGTGGAGGGTTTAGGGCGGCTGCTGAGGGCTGCGGCTGGCCCGGCCCCAGGGCCTTGCACCCCAGCACTTACCTCTCTTCATCCTCAGATCACCTGTCAGGTTGCAACCAAGCTGTCCGTGCTCCCAAAATCTTGGCTTAAACGTTATTTATGCTTTTTCTTGTAACTTGGCCAATCTGCATAGAACTCGTCTAAGGAAGTCGGGGTGTGCTTTATAAACCGCCTGTAAAGCTACAGCATGTGGCAGCAGCGTGAAGTTTTCCTCTGCACCCGCTCCCCGTCGCAGATGGAGAAAAGGCCAGTGAATGTGGGTAGAGCAGAGGCGAGCGGCTTTCATGCCCTGGCCCATTACATCACTTCGGCACTGGTTATTTGCTCTCTATATCACTTCTCCCCAGGGGGCTCAAAGAAATCAGCAAATCTCCCCCAGCAGAGCTACGAATCCCTAGCCCAATTCATTCAGGCGCAGCGGGACGGCCGGGGATTAATCAGAGGGGGAATGCTGTGAATTCCTGCGCGCTCTTTCTTTCCCCGGCGCAGCTGGTGGTGGGGACACCGCTAGATGAAAGCGGGGCTGTCAGCATCCATCAGCCCGGCTCCGGCGGCTGCATTCCAGGGGATGGCCTGGCCTCAGCTGGTAGCTCCGGTGCCGCTTCCCTCTGCCAGGTTAGAGGCGGGAGGAATCCAAATTCAAGTACACCTCGCTCTTCCAGCTTTCGATCTGTTTTTAGGAGTTACCAAATTCTGTAAGACAAAAYTAGAATGGAGGTGTTTTTGAATGTTAGGCCACAGCATCACAGAAACCGTGGTTGGGAGAATTTATTGACAGCTCATCTTCTTGCCACTTCAGAGTTGTTCTCCTTCTGATCTTAAATTTCCTAAACGAGGTTTCCATGATGTAACAGCGAAGCTATTCTCAAGGAGCTTTTTATGGGGAATTCTGTTTTCTCTAGGATGTCATTGTTCAGATACAACTTATTGTTGTAGTTCTCCACAGTGGTAAAATACCCACTGATAGAGCTGAATTTGAATATTTTTTTTCTACACACAATCCCACAATATGTATTAATCCTCTTCTCCAGCCTCCACAAYGTTGTCCACGTGTATTACCATTACGCAGCGGTGCTGCGATCGTACATAGGAGTCACTGGGTGGGAGCCTGTGTTGTTTATTGTAGCATATTTATCCGAAGAGTGCTCCGCTGCATTGCAAACAGTAAACAAGTATCGGAAATACTGTGATAAATGAATGTTAGCACAGCACAAAGCAGTGGCCCAGCAGCCTCACTGCTAGGTCTTACCATAAAATTGGGCACTCATTAGGTCTGCAGTATTGTTGGAAACGTGTCCCTGCAGGTCTCCTTCCGTGAAGACAGTGATCCCCAGTAATCCCCTGCTGTGCTAACTGCCAGCGATCYGCCGCATCCCAGTCAGCAGCCTGCAGCTGGCCAGCAGAATCATTTTCTATACAAAAATGATGGTCTGTGAAAAATGTTAAGGAAGGGGAAAAAACTGGAAACCATTGCTTTTAAGACAATTTAAGTTCAAGGGCCAGCCTGTGTCAGGACTAATCAGAAATGTGGCGAAAACTAATACGCAATTTTTACGAATATGAGAATCAATTTATTTGTAATACAATTTATAATATTWTTAATTAAATTTGTGAGTTCATACGATTTTAAGTAGTAGTATACTCATGTTAAAAGCCTTTATTTAGAAATTTGGGATTTGGGGATTTGTTTACATTTTAACATATATAATTTCAAAAATCGTAATTCTCTTGCATTGCTATTTGCCATTCTGCAACTATTTTTTCTTTCTTTCTTTGATTTGAAAGGCCATTTCAGGTCCACTTCAGCACCTGTCTTTTTGCAGAATAGAGCATTTACCACTTGGCCATGCAAACAGTTGTGCCAGGGTGGCACAAGGCTGGGGATAAGCAGTCGGAGATGGTAAAGGGGTTGTACCTTAAGCCACTGCTGCTGTTAAAAACTGATTCAYGAAACACAGCCAGGGGGGAGGGCGGTGGAAAAATGAGCGTGGGGATGAAGATGAATGACATGGGGTAAGAAATTCTTAAATCAGTATTGCCACTAGAAAAATCGTATTTTTACGCATTTCTACTGTATCCTCTGTGTCCTCGGGCTCCTGAACTTTGGATGTGAAGAGCTGAATGGGCCTATTTGCTATTCAGTACCTTTTTGTGCTTTTCTGTGATTCTCTGAATATATTTATCTTGTACATGCAGATGTAAAAATCTGTTACTTTAGTTATTGTTTTCCTTTCCAACCTAAAGCTTGTATTCCYATAGGGAAGACTTGCTGGAGACTAAGTAGGCATTGTTTAAACACTTCCCGTCTAGCTCTGCTGGGATACCTCAATCTGTCTTGCTGAAGAGAAAAAAAGATTAATCATTCTTGGGGTTTTTTTTTAGAATACTTGATTCTGACAGTGAAAGCAATTTGTGTGGCTTAACGGTGATGCAGACACTTTCCTCCTGTTGTTTGAGTCATACTACCTTATTTTATCCAAGTTCTTAGAAATAACTCTCTGAAAGGTCAATCTTAGTTTAGTAATTGGGATTTTGGGGGTTTGGTAGGAACAATCTAGTTCCAAATAATTAACCTGGACAGCATGTYATTCAAGGAAGAAAAAAATAACTCCCCCATTTCTCTGCTTTCCTCTTAGATCTCTGCACGGGTTACCAAGCCCTAGGATCTCGGTGTGCASTCGTACAGCGCGTCTGCTCACCTGTTTACGCCTCCCGAGAGGCGAGGAACGAGCAGAACGTGTCTGAATTCCTTCYGCGCAGGATAGCTGAGCTGGGGGTAATAATTTACTGCAGATACAGACCGACAATAAATTAGTACGCCCCCAAGAGTCTGGAAGAAACAGAGGAGGAGCAGTGACTCATTTCTGAGTCATAGAGCCTCCCCGGATTTATCCTGGGATGATGTACTGTATGCACCACTCCTTGATCTGGTCTGTCTCGAAAGGACAACCGAGCCCTCAACAGCCCTGAATATAATTGTGGAAAAATAAATGCTAGCAGCAATCATTCCTTGGCAGCAGACTTTATTATGTTTTGTAAGATCYTCCCTGTATCAGGTCAGTATTTTGATAAGAAATAGTGAAAAAAATGCAGGGCAGGTTGGTTTGGCTGATCAGTCAGYCTGCAACCAGAAGTTGTCAGATCACCCCTCTGCAACCCTTGGCACAAGTTACGGGAGCTGCTTTGGGGGTGTATTAGGGATCAGTCAGAGATCCCTACATTGTTAAAGTGGTGGGCAGCCATGCAGCAGCAGAGACAAGGCTTATTGTGCTTTTTCTTTCTCCTCGGTTTCTTCTAAAGGTTCTTTCTGCTGAGAGCATATTCACTGTATAGCATTGTTGGATGCCTGAGGCTGCATCGATCTCCCACCCAGCCCCGATCCCCATGGCTGCCTGCCGTGGGTGTGCTCGGGGACCTGCCCTTCGATTCCTAACAGCAGGGGAGGATGGAGGTTTCAGATCTCTGGCACAAACAAGGCGTCCTGTAATCAAAACCATCTGGGTTTATAAGGGTCCTTTTGAATTGGGTGGAAACCACCACTTGAGAATACCAATTGTACCAGAAGCTTTCTCAGTCAAATAAAACTCATGTAMGGGATTTGTACCAGTCCTGCGCTCGTTCGTGGGGTGTACGAGACGACAGGAGCAGAGGTATCTGGAAAGCCCTGCAGTATTCTGTGGTTGGGGCTCCAGTGTGATTACAGCAGCCTCAGACCCTTGTACAGCACAGCATATAGGAATCGTAAAGCTTCTTTAAAGTCATGGGTTTTGTTCTTTGCCAAAGCACAAGAATAGAGAGGCTGAAAATCTGGAGTTTAGACTTTGACAAAATCTTCTCTGAGGCRGGAGCAGTTCCAGTTCCTCATAACCTTGTCAGGACTGCATACACCAGGTTTCCATCCTAGAGCTGTGGCTGCATTGGTCTTACCAGGCACCAAAATCAAGATTTGAACTCCTRTTTATAAAGTGTTTTGGTTGAAGGCACTTTAATCTCTTTGCAGCGCTGACTACTAGCTGGCAGAATAGCTGTGCTAGTCGGACTGTGGACTGTTGTTAATTTTCACAGATTTTTCTTTTTATGGATCACAAGTATACAAAGACTTTGTGTGCGATTTGATGAGCAATCTAAAAGGAGGAGGCTGTGTTCCCTCTTTTTYCTGCTTTTCCTTTAGTCCAAGCCTTATGGTTCTGCTTCCACTCTATGATTCAGAGTATAGCACTCATTAGACCTTTTGGTGAGCTCCCTGTCTGGCAAGAAACTATTAGCTTTGCAAGATAAAAAGTGTACTTTCTGCTTGGTTAGCAGTTGGAGAGGCCCATCAACCATCAGAGCCAGCACATGATAAGCTTCAGGAATGCACGGCGGTGAGGAGGAGGAATGGTTCCTCCCCCTTTAAGGATCAGAGAACTATCAGATCAGCTCACTCCATCTCCTGTAACTTCACCCTGAACCTCCCACCATGTTCCAAATTTGAACAGTCAACAGGTTAGGAAAAAGTGAACAGGCTTTCAAACTCGGACGCTGGTGCAGGATGAGGGGACCAGCAAGCTAAAAACAACCACAGAAACTCAACTGACGGTGCAAATGGGACAGGAGAGTTCTTATTTCTCCTTGTCTGTCTAACAGACCTCTTTTGGCTTATTATATCTATTTCCTTGTGAAAGTTTCATGAATAATGTATCTTAAGTACATTAAATGTCAGGTATTTTGGCAGGGGTCCGTCTTAATGACAGTTCCACTTTAAAGATGATGAATGTCCACTGTAAAAAATTAATTTTCCTTCTTCCTGTTAACTGAGATAGGTATTGATAACAGTCTCAGAAGATGAAGCCTTCGGTCACTAAATGGTCATAAACGTTAAAAATGTATGTAAAGAAAGAAATTTCCTTATTCCTATTTCTTTTGCACACATCAAAGAATGGTCTACAATGAGAGGTTTGGGTTAAAGATTAGCGCTAAGTTTGATTTGAGAAGATCTAATGAACTAACTGTAATAGACACCATGCTGGACCTTACAGCATCACCAGTAATGAATATACTTGGACAGAAATGCAAAATTCATTAGAAACATTATTGCACAAGAAGGAATATTTATTTCTGTGACATCTCTATCTTTCTATCAGATGGAGTGCTGTTTCATGAGCAATTCTCGCTTTCTTGCTTCCTGCTGCAGGAGCAGCAGTCCTCATTGCAGATGCATAGGCAGTTCTAATCATCCTAATGCTATTAGGCAGTAACAAGCTCTYGGAAACAATACAAGGATRTAACTCAACATTACATATATATCATAGAATCATAGAATCATTAAGGTTGGAAAAGACCTCYAAGATCATCAGGTCCAACCATCGACCCAACACCACCATGCCCGCTAAACCATGTCCCGAAGCGCCACATCTACACGTTTTTTGAACGCCTCCAGTGTATATTCAAATAATTTTTTTAAACACAGTTTAGGAAGCCTGGCTACTATTTCTTTTTTAAATAACTGAATCCAAAAGAAGTTGCTACACCTGTAAAAGTATCAGTTACAGACAGAACTCCAGATCAGAATGTTATTYACAACATCAGACTCGCGATCAGTATCTGTGAGAGAGTGTCGCTACAAATAGTCATGTACRTGGCGTTTGCTTCCTGCTAGCTCAGAACAGTTCATGCCCCAGTCATTCTGCAAAGTTTCTACTGGATTTTATCTTCAAGTACATACAGAARAAGCAAAGGCACTCGACTCAATGGAGAACAAAAAAATCCCCCACGTTCTTAGATTGCATAGCAGTGTCATGTACTCACTGAAAGGAAATGACCGCTAACTCTGCCTTTGCCTTATGAGGTTATATTTTCATTCCAAGAAGACTTGCATTTATGCAACTATAAATTAGCAGATTAGAAACAGGAGGAACGCTTTGCCTGCGTACGTGTTCCACAGTACGTGGGGGGGTTACTGTAAATCACCAAACTGGTCCTTCAGACAGAAGTCTCTTTTTGAACTCYGCTGTGACGTTTGTATCTGGATCTGATGCTGCCACCTGGTGTCTCGGTGATGCTTTAGGCTGGCCCAAACCAGCAGGTGAGGGCCATCCCTGGCCACAGGGCTRCTGCCCTCCTGTATCATACAAGGGCCTGGGGTAAGAGGCCCAGGGATAAAACGGGCTTGTAAGCCTAGCTGCACCGAAGGATCAGCTGGGTTATCTCCAACTCCGCAAAAAGCTGATTCCATCTACCATGCTGTCTGCAGCGGCCAGTGGGGAGGAACCTGGGTTGTGAAAGTCCTCGGCATTAGCTCTGGTAGGGGGGAACTGGGATTCTTCTGTCTGGAGCAATCTGGCAAATTCTCATTTCATCTTCATCTTCCCAGCAGCAGCCGGCGGGAGAGTGGCCCTGGAGGCAGGACGATCCCCACAGAGGGGTCCRGGGCTTTAGGATAAGTAAGTGCCAGAGTCAAAAGACATCTTTTAGGAAGCAGAACTGGAGGACTTCACAGTAGCTTTCCATTTACAAAATTGGCTGCCCAAAGTGAGCAGGACAAGAGAGACCCAGGCTATGAAGGGTGGGACAGTTTGGCCGGGCTGRCGTGTAGGGTGGCTCTGCTGCCATTGCGCTCAGCTGCATCGCAGGGCAGCTGCATTGGAGGGGCATTGCCTTTGGTAACAGTGATTGATTACGCAGCCCTCCTGCTTTTTCTTCTTTTATAATGTGATATCGGTAAAACTGTTTGTATAGCTGTGCTGTGAAGTAGGTTAGAAGCACTAAAATAACTAACACCCACCACCCCCCTGTTTATTTTTAACATGGATGAATTCCTCATCCAGTTCACCCCGCAAAAACACTTGTACAAGAATTTGCACAGCCTCCTGACGAACCGGATGGGAAATCAATCCAGCTGGAAAAACAAAAATCTACATCCCTGTTCCAACAAAAAAATTATCTCCCAGCCAGATCAGTTCCTCAGTCTGTGCCGTGCTGTGCGGAGACAGAATAAAGCACTCGTGTGAGTTACACTTTAAGCAACTCAGCCTTT
Source organism: Oceanodroma leucorhoa (assembly GCA_030449065.1). Taxonomy (NCBI): domain Eukaryota; kingdom Metazoa; phylum Chordata; class Aves; order Procellariiformes; genus Oceanodroma; species Oceanodroma leucorhoa. Next base: position 599,614 of record JASVER010000164.1, read on the forward strand.
GAATGTGAGGCAACTCTAAGGCTACACCTGGAAACAATTTCCTCTCCACCTCTTTTTATTTCTTTCTTTCYTTCCTTCTCTGCACAYGCCTTTAGCTTGGTTTCACTATAGAGCAYGGCTTTACCAGCATGGAGCGGGGCTAATTCATATGCCCAGGGCTGGGGAGAGGAGAGGCTGCCTGAGCTGATGCTGCTGCCAACAGAAATGTCTGGAACTGGAGCCAAGTAATCAGGTAAAATGCTTTCCGTCTGCCTATATCAAGCAGTGTCTTTTGCTATTCTCCAAATATTTATGTCTTTGCAAAATACATAAACATTTCAGCGGTGGTCTCTTTAGYACTTATTTCCAGCACTTAATGTGAAGTTGCTGTTTCCATGCTCCTAAACCTTCAATATGACTAATTCACACTCGGTGAGCTCCTGACTTGCCTAACCAGAGGCACGTAGCCCCATAATACAAGAAACAAACTCAGACAGAGAAGTGACGGAAGTGGTGACGGGGACGGCTGCGCTGCTGCGTGTTTGCATACCTGCAATTGAAGTTCACGTCTCCTTATTTCTCTTTTTCCTTTCTTTTTTTCCTTCTTCCTCCTTTTCCGCAGTGGTTAACATAAGAATTTGAGGTTTAAAAGGTGCCTGTCTCTGAACTTTCCAAAAGTAACAAAAATGCAGGAGAAGTTTGGAGAGTTAATGTTAAATCTAAATTCAGCTGGTATATTACAGTTCAGTGTTTCCTTTACTATTTATTAATAATTTACACATTTAGTCTATCATCTTCTCATCTTAAAATTCTGAACTGCTCACTGATCTACACTAGCAAACACCCCGTCACATAGGAATTTTCCCAGTTAGGATGAGTAATTGAGGAGCTGAATTAATCAACATTGTGTGGTCTGTGGCAGCCAGGAGATAAAATTCCCCAGTCCCCGTTACTTCTTTTACTTTCTGCAAAAAGCCTTCCTTTTATATTTTTAGAGCTTAGAGGATGCCATGTACACAGCAAGTTACATCTAAATAGCATGCTCTCCAAAAAGTTTGCTATTTTCTTAATGTTCATGAATATTTCAGGAACTCGTGCTAAGAGGTTTCGGTGCATTCCAGGACAATGATTTCAGGTTTCTGTTTTGCCTTAAGAGGAAACATGGCTTACAGTGACACATTCTACATGGGTTTGCATTATTCTTTTAGACAGGGTTTATTACTGTTACAGAATCAGATGTCCTGAAAATATACTACCTTTTCTTTTTTTTTTTTGTAAGAAGGAATATATGTTCTCACAACTTTCTCCCTGTTTTTCCATTCGTGTCGTCAGTCCTTGACATGAGATGAGCATCGTTTTTGGCTGTTGTGAGAGTGGAGTTCTCTCTATAAATTCATGCATTCTTTTAAGTCATGAGCAACACCAGAGTTAAGGAGTAGAGTTCACTTTTCCCACTCTCTCATCTCATTATTTGCCATTGCTTGAACGGGTAAATACACTTGGATGAAGTTTTGCAGTGGCAGCAGTGCACAAGATAACCAAATTAGTCTTTTCCAGCTGAAATGCCTGTGGTTCTATTGTAGAATAACTACACTGATTTGCATGAGCATATATTATAGCATTTGGGAAACATTAGCTTAATCGCAGTACAAGTTACATTTAAATATTTAAATGTATCATTTCATTAGTAATCTGGTTCCTTTGCTTATATTGATGCATTTTAATATACCGTAAGACCTCTCAAAAATAATACTCTGTTTAACAAATACATCTGCTCCCTACAAGGTATAYGTTCTCAGAAAACTGCATGAGCACTTAACTAACATATAAAATCCATGTCAGAGTTCAAGATCCATGCTTATACTGATTACTATTACTTTAAAGAAAAGCCTGATAGCAAACTAAGGAAATTATTCTAATTTAAAAAACCAGAATGTGAGAAAAGCCAGTATTAAAAGTMATTTCTTCTTGTAGTTAGAGGAGAAAACTCAAAGAATGCTGAGAGACAAGCTCTAGCTAATCTCTCTATCATAATGTAACATGAACTTGCCCTACAGCTGGTTTAGGTGGGTTTGCACAAAAATACAGAGCCRTTAATTGGGGCAGCTGAGATGCCGTCATTTTGCCAACTTTGCATTTGGGAGCAGAAAGGCAGAGGGCTGACTGATAACCCAAACTGATGTATAGGAATGTGAATCATTGCATTAAGATTAGAGACAACGGATTATTTTTCCCTTAAGTTAGCCACCTCTTTCATTAACTATTTTAGACTCTGAGTAAAATGAGGATGGCRAGATTCAGTAATACAAAGTGCTTTGACCACGTTAAATGTTTTTGTTATTTAGCTCAGTTAAATGATGCTAGAATAGTCAGTGACACAGAGACAGCAATTTACTACTCCAGCTACAAGGCACTTCCCTGCCCAGGGACATAGAGCTGTAACTCCTAATTACAGGTGGATTAATATGTGACAACTGAGGCAACTATTACTGCCAGCTGCCCTCTTCTGCCATGGATCACCTCCTCGCAGGTTCGGGATCTGTCTGTGCTTCTTGGCCAGCAGCATTTACAGCCCAATATAGTGATGTAATTTGAAATCAGTGACAGTTAACATAAATATGCGGGGTTGTGAACTGCGACTGAGGAGCAGAAGGTTCCTTGACTAGGATGTGTGTCTACAGGGATGGAAACCTCCAAGGAACACAGGTCACAGCAATAATTGCTTTAGCCACCCCACCTCTAATCATCTGCTCTTGGAATAAAAGCCTGCACTTGGGCTCAGATGGAAAATAAGATTAACAAGAAAACCATTTTTCTTTCTAAATTTTTTCCCTGTATAATACACACACTTTCACTTAAGAGGACAATAAAACCTCTCTTGCTAACTCTAATTCAGTCCCTAGTCTGTGGGGCAGCTTGCCTTGATTACATTGTACTAAATTACTCATCGTGGATATATGCTGCTCCTTATTTTCTCTGCCAAGAGCAAAAATATGATATTATTTGGCAAGAGGAATGTGTATCTAAAATGTCAAATTACAGCTCATAACTATTACGGGATAGTTTTGGCGATAGCCCTTTGTGATTGTTCCAAAACAGATGTCTCTTTCTAGGAGATTCTTAAAACTCATACATGCTTTATGTTTGGTTTTAGGTGGTATTTTGAGAATGTCTCACAAGGACACTAGCTGTGTGCATATATTGCTTTAGTTTAACTTTGAATTTCTATTTTCTCAAGAATTCCGAGTCTTCAGATTGCATTAACTGATAATTCTGCTTGTACACACAGTGCAAACATTGAGAATTGCAGATCCTTTTTTACAATAACCAATATAACCAACCTACGAAACTGCATGTTATCTAACGTAACAGAAGAATAAAATGATGAAGCTAGTTCATATTTGTCAACTCTTTCATCTGATGTTACAAGACTGTTACCATTGGAACTTGATTAAATCTCTCGCGCCTCTGCCATCTTAATTAACTAATATCRGCTTTTACTAAAATTGAATTAAAGCCTCTTGCTTGGTGTTATAGTTCTGAAGCAGGTACCACCATTACAAATGCTCGGCCCGTGTGCATTTGTTTACTTCTCATGGGACTATGAAAAATGGCTTTGGTTTAAATTTAGCTGCACCTGCTAATTCGGTCTCCAGTGCTAAACTTAGAAGGGGTTGGATGCATGGGAATATAAAGGCTCAACAGAGAAATGGTAAGAGGCTGTCAAAAAACYCTCTGGAATTCATTCTTTGCATTCTGAATACTGATAGGAGCGATTGAACCATGAAGATTTTACTATAAACAATTGTACAATTCAGCGAGTAGAAGGAATTTCCTTTTGCTAATCTTATTGTCCTAAGATARCATACTGGACATCATTTTTAATATTAAAGTATCCCTATCTATTAGTAGTACAACTTTCTTTGCTTGCTTTTGAGGAGGTTACAAACCTGGGGAAAAGCAGTCTCCCAGGATGGATGTATGCTTGAAGCCATTCTGATGTTTCACTGCTCCTGCATGTGGTGCCTACTTGGATATACAATTCCTTGGAGGCCCTTAACCCAACTGCGCCATGTTTGAGCTGGTATCAGTGATGTCCATCACTGGAGCAGATGAAAACATAGACACGTAGGTAGAGAAATGCCAGACTGGAATGGTCTTTGTAAAGGAAAGCCTAGATATTACGGTAGATGCCAGAAGTGGCAAGTTTTGGATAGGGTTTGATGTGGAGGTTCAACACAAGGCAAGAAGCCCTATGAGAGGTGGAATGACCGTGGTAAAAGCCATCACAGAAGTCTGATGCGAGGTGGGAGATTCAGTMTGAGGGACGGTGGCTGAGGAAAGGCCCAGCTATAGAGGGAGTCCTAAGAGCGCATGAAAGAGCAGAGCTCYGAGCTTGCATTTTCATGAGGACTGAGAAGAGGCAAGAAGTGGCAAAATGGTCCATGGGGAAGTTGTGAGAGGCTGAGCACAACTTTGGCTGACGATGCGTGGTCCACTGCACACTGATCACACAAACTTACACTTGTCAAAAATATCAGGGATGCCGTTTGAATTGATGCAACAAATCTAGACCAGGCCAGCATGGTATATYGTCAGCCCTCAACTGTGGATTAGCAAAACTTTCCGAGTGACCTGAGTTACGTGGCTTCTGAACTGTGGCTTTTTTAAAATGGATTTTGTAGAGTTGGGAGGTAATCATGTGGCGGTGGGGGGCGTTAGGAATGGTTTTGATGAGGGAAGTCCTTTGGGCCTCCGGATGATTACTCAATCAATCAAGTAGAAGGATTCAAGTAGAGCTGTACTTACTGCCAGATGATCATTATGTTAGGGAAGAGGTTTGGATGGAAGAACTTGGAAATTTAGTGATAGGCTAATGATGAATCTGCCCTAGACTTGTTCAGATATCCCGTTGCAGAAACTCTGCCTCTTGATGATTGGATTAATGGTTGRAAGAGGCAGCTTGGCAGACTCGAACAAAAGGCTTTCCACAGATTTGCTTTGGAGGGCTTGAGCCTTTTAACCACATGGTAATTGTAAAGACTATAAATAAAATTTAAAAATCTAGTTTAAACAGTCTTTAATAAATTATTTTAATGCACTGTTATTGGCCCTTCCTTCAGGATATCACAAGTCTGCACTTTCAGTCTGACAAGCTCAAATGTGCTCTCTGTCAAATTATCAGCTTGGTTTTGTCTCGCATACTTAGTGGAACCCTTGATGCCCCTATCGAAGCTTCATCCTAATGCGAGGAAGGCTTTGTCATCTGWTTGAAAGCATATCAGAGAAGAGCCATCAGGAGAGTTATCTGGGACTGTTCTCTCAATGTTTTTCAAGTGCTGGTCCACACCCAATGAATTATGGTTTTTCTTGCCCAGTTTCTTACCGAGACAGGCAGGACTTGGTGAGGAAGCACAGGACAGAGGGACAGCTGAGTGGAGACAGTTGCTCTGAAGGACCTAAGCTGGACATTGCCACCCACCCAGTGCTGCTGAGGAGTCCAGTAGGTACAGAGYGGCTGGGAGCGGGCGTTTGGGGGTGTACTGTATAGGTCTTCTGTTATTTGTGGTYGTTGTGTGCTGTAAGATTAAAATCYGGGTGGCTGGGTAATAATTCCCTTGCTAAGTTTGTGTTCCCTTCTTTCTTGCCATATTGTCATCAAAGAAATGATGTGAGGAGTCCATGACTCCCGGCAGAGATGGAGCTTCGGGTTGCACATATAAAGCCTGAAGAACGGCATGGGATCTCAGATCATGCCACTCAGATCTCAGATCTGGGTGGCACTTAAGTAAAAGGTGTCATGCAGGAAAAAAACAAAATAAAAATTAAGCCTAGCTCTGAGTTCCCAGATGTAGAAGCAGTGGCAAAATTCAACTTTCCTGGTTCTTAATAAGGGGATGAATGTTTAGCCTTGAACTACAATGGGGCTCGGAAATCACTCAAAATATTTACATGGAGTGGGGCTTGCTTAAGATGAAATATTGCATACCTGTCGGTTTTCTTCCTAATCCTAACCGCAGTGGGCAGTTACAAGTTGTAGATCTCTGTCTACTCACCGATCTCAACCCCCACACACTTTTCTTTGATGTGTGCCGCACTAAGTTTTACATTTGAGTATCTTTACAAACCATAGAAAAGGCTTTTCTTACAAAGATAAAATGTTCCCCACCATCTGTGCACTAGAAATAACATAAAACGCCCTCTTCCTGCTCTATGAGAAAATTTTCCATGTTATCAGTATTTGTAAGAGAACAAAACCAGAAAGTTACCTATGAAAGCAGTTAGGAGTACTGAGAAGTAGGCAGTGGTTTTGAACACTTTTAGTCACCTTTCCCCCGGAGCAGCAAACTACACATTATTTATTACTAGGGGTAACTTTGTAAGGCGTTAGCTGTATTCCAAACAAAACAAGAAACTGCAGTCATAGCGTCAAGCAATGCCAATACCCACACTGAAAAATATAGCCTACAAACTGGAGACCAGAGCCAAAGCTTAATCCCCACAGGTCTGTTGTTATGTTGCATGCTATACTCTAAATAAAATAGACAAGTACAAACAAGAGTTCAAAAGATTATATCTGGTGTAGATGACCATGACTTAAACAACTTTTTGTCCACTGCTATACTTTGTATTTTACATATGGGGTCAGAGTTCGCTGTTGTGCTAAACAATGCTACTAATATTAAAAAAACTTGCCTCTGTAAAGGAAAAATGAAGCAGCTCAATGCAGCAACGTAAGTCCAAATAARTGTAGCAGGGGTTTTGATTTTGGGGTGGTTTGGGTTGTTTTGGGKTTTTTTTAGCTTTCTAAAGCTAGAAATTATTACTATGATCATGTCATTTGASTTCCTAATCCACATCATAGATGTTCCTCTGTCAAGCCCTTCTGTTGTATTTGTGGCATATGTCCTTCCATTACAGTTGTGTTTGGAAAATACCTCTAAATTCTAGCATATTTTTTCTCAAATTATTTCTATTAACTGTYCAATTGAAATGAGACAACAGAGGARAAAAAATACTGAAACTTTCAGAGAGTTTGATCTYTGTGCAAACTGAGCATCGAAAGAAAGTTTTCTCAAAACTTTTGCAGTAACTTGTAGCATAGACATGTAGCACCAAAAATTAGGAGCTTGTGGGAACCCGGCTGAGCCCTTACCTACATCTTTAGGCAGCTAATCCCTTTGAAAATCTGGGCTCTAGGCCCAGCCCTGCAAAGAGTTCTCTGTGGAAAGACTCCTCCTCCCGCCTGGGGCTGACTGTACGATAGCTATTTTAATAGCTGAGGCTTTCAAAACAGCCTAAAGCAGTCAGGAAAAAATAATGTAATAAGCGGCAAGTAGATGAGTTCCCAGATGATTGATTCTGGAGACCTTACAGAGATAGAAATTGTAATTTGTAAACAGCTGAAAAGGAAAAGTGATGGCTAGAGATGTGCTTTCTAATATGTTTTGGGCTGGTTTCTCTCTTGTGCAATTTTGTGTGCGGTCACTTTCTGGCAAAAGAGAGGTCCCAACTCACTAGGGTATGTGCTCTATATGCCCTTTGGACACATGTCAAAAGTCACATGTGATTAATATCTCTAAACTTTGCAGTGTTAAAGATGTAGGAATGTAGTAGAAATGGAAAGTGCCTTATAAATGTGAAGCATTGTTTCCTGTGTTTTTGTTATTTTACTTTTTTCACTTAAGATTCTTTTATTATGGCAGGATCTTAGCTCTACGTCTTACATTTTTGTCCCAGAAATAAATTGATTGGGACAAACGGGACATAGTGGAAGACTGCACCACGTAACTTTTGTAGAGTCATTAAGGCAGATTGGATTTAGTGGCACTCGTGGCTCCAAAAATGTTCGGTCATATAGATCCCTGCATTTGGATAACTGTGGGTCCYTGAAGGGCGGCCTGGACTTGTAAGACTCTCTCCTTGTCAGTGGTGATTACAGACTGTAAGGGAACCAACGTAATTCAAAAGCTTGTGCCATTTCCAACAGAGAAAATAGCAAAAGTCGTCACTCAGAATCAAGATTAAGTGCTAGATAGACATCCTAAAAATTAGTATTACATATTTCAAAATAAGCCTTTTTAATAGCAATTGTTCTATGTGGGATTTTTTTTTTTTTAATTTCAGTATAAAGTATTTGGTATTTTAAGTCTTTAATTGTCTTGGCAAAAAGCCACTAACAGGCTTTGATTTTTGGAAGCACGTCTGTGTGAATGATCCTAGCGGGTTCATAATGGGTACAAAGGACTTGTCCATTAAGAGCTATTTTGAACAATGAAGTCATAACTGTAATGTAAAAGGAAAGCTAAAACTAAACTAAAAAAAGTTAAACTTGCAATATTCTGAAAGATTAAACTGTCCCACAGTCACAAAATATCTGAAGTTATCCCTGACGCCTATGTTCCAACACACATTATTAGCCTGATGGTCGGTGGAAGAGAATTTGTTAGCTCTGCAAATCAAGAAAAGATCACAGAAGTGAAACACARAAGTAGCACATGAGCTTGGTTCCATTTAGTTTTTCAACACCAACTTTGGAAGCCAAAGACTTAGTGCTAGAAAACGAGCATAAGCATTTGGGGATCACGTCCGCAATCCTTTCCAGGTGGATTCTGTTATACCCAGGGTCTTGATCATAGTATCACATCTTATTACGTCATCCAAAATACCTCATTATRTCGTTGGTTGGCCTCCAGCATGACGTCTTCGCATGTCTCTGGCACCCTGAGGGTCCAATGCATTAAATGCTCCTTTGAATGCAGTGAACCTGGTGGGCTGGGTTCTAGACGTAGGAGAGGAGTTTGCCCRTTTTGCTGGGGTTGCCAGCTGTGGTCCTTTTTCTGGCCAGGGAAAGGGCGCAAAAGAAGCCAGTTAGTGGCAGTGACTGAGGCCTGATCTTGGGCAGGGGCACGTAACCTGCCCCTTTCTGAAGGGGACCTCTTCCCAAACATCCATCAACAAAATGCCAAATGCATACAGTACTTGCGCTCACCTCCTTGYGTTGACTATACGTTGTATGGTCAAGGTCTGGATAACCTTTCCTATAGTCTTTCCYTATGAGTCAGACCCTATGCCCTCTGCTTCTCTACCCTTCCTTGAATTTCTAGATCCATTTTTGATGCTGCTACCTGTATCGCTGTAACGCACAAAGCTCCCATTAGGCGAGGCAAGGCAAATAAGCGCACAGATGTTGTCCGCGTCCTGAACAAACCGAACACRTTGCCGGAAGCCTGGTAGGTTTGGCGATAGGGCTACCACATTTCATTGCCAACACTTCTGCAGTCTTAYTATGATTTCTGTTGGGGTTTTTTTGCATTTGTTTCTTCTAAACTTTTTTTCTTGTCACTCTTTGTTTCAGATTATTATGAGTTGGTGCCTCTAAATATTTGACCCATCTTTCATTTTGACAGTTCCTGTCTGTATTTTTGTCACCAGTTGTTTCCTTTCGTGGCTTACTTGTCCTCAAGGAGTATTTTCAGCAACTCCCCGTCTAGTTTCAGTTGTACGCGGCGGTATTCTGTATTCTTCATTGCACGCCTAACAGGGCGGCACAGCACGGATCCGCGTGGTATCCCATGAATAGCTGGAAGGCGCTAATGCTAAAAACCAGAGATGATGATGGCAGGAGGTAGCGAACTCATTCTGGGTCGTGTACAGGAACGTGCGGGTGGACAGACGGTCTCTGACCAGGAGGCAAGCGTCTTCCATGGAGCGGGACTGGTACGCAGCATCCCTGCTGCTGAGCGCTCCCGACCCTCGTCTAGGATTTGGGGAGAAAGGAGGAAAACTCTGAAAACTGCTTCGCGTGACCGAGGTTGATCAAAGCAGCAGCGCTCAGGGAAGGACAAAGCATTGCCTCGGAGCTACGGGGACGTGAGGAAACCGGAGAAAATGTAATAGAGCGTTTCAGCCGAGATGGAAACCCGCCTGCCTGCTCGTGGCGGGGGGGGGGGGGGGGGGCGACCCGCCCGCCCCCCGCGTCCTGCCTAAATTTCTTGTCAGAAAGGCGTCGCGTAAACCTTCCCTCAGGCGCCGAGCCGCCGAGGCGTTCACCTGCAGCGCTGGTGTCGGGCCGAGAAAGGCAAGCTGCCATCTCCCCCCCTCCCCGGTCCGGGGCCGCTGCCTGCCCTGCGGCGGCGGGGGGGGGGCACCGAGCGGGACGGCGGCGGCTGCAGTCCCCTCTGGAGAAAGGGCGGGAAGGGCCGGGCCCTGCCGGGGGGGGGCACCGAGCGGGACGGCGGCGGCCCCGTCTGGAGAAAGCGCGGGAGGGGCCGGGCCCGGCGGCACCGAGCGGGACGGCGGCGGCTGCGGCCCCGTCTGGAGAAAGCGCGGGAGGGGCCGGGCCCGGCGGCGGGGCTGAGGGACCGGGGAGGGGCGGCGGAGGCGGCATCATGTGACCCGCCGCCAGCTCCTTTAAAGCAGCCACATGCAGCCCGGCAGCGGCCACAATCACGGCTGGCGGCGGCGGAGCGGGAGCCGGCTCCCGGCTGGCCCGGGCAATCAGTGCGGAGCCTGCCCGCCCATCCCCGCGCCGCCTTCCCCCGGCACTCCCCCCCTACCCCACCCCGGTCGGGGAGCGGGGGGCTAACGCCGGGCGAAGATGGCTGGGGCCATCATCGAGAACATGAGCACCAAAAAGCTGTGCATCGTCGGGGGGATCTTGCTGGTTTTCCAAGTCATCGCCTTTCTGGTGGGAGGTCTGATCGGTGAGTGCTGAAGGTGCAAACTTTCTCTTCCTCCTCTCCTCGCTCGTGTTGTTTAGCTACTTGTTACAGTATCGCTGACTCGCTCCTATGATCTAATTAGCCCTGCTATTGTAGTTAAGAAAACACGGCTCCCTGGGCCTCTTTGTGCACATTTCACTCTAGTGCCTGCAAGGAAAGAAGGGGCAGAGAAAAGTTTTTTTGGCCTGG
>JASVER010000164.1:611109-692841 GCA_030449065.1 Oceanodroma leucorhoa
GCCCAGCCGCGGGGGACGGGCACGTCCCCCCACCCGCGTTTGAAGCGTTCCGGGTGGCACCCAGCCTTCCCCACGCCGGAGGGTCAGCCCGGCTTTCCGCACGCAAACCTCCTCGCCTAAAACTTTTAAGCCCAGATTGCGTTTATTTCTTAATTAGCTGGCGGGGAGCGGTCCCGAATCCCCCGGGAAGCACCGGCGTGGGACGTGACCCTTTGGGGTCCGCCGTCCCTCTACTCCGGGGGCTTTGATTTTTGCCTGGGAAAGGAGCTGGGGGATGGAAGGAGAAAGATGGAGGAGAGCAGGGTTTTGGGGCAGTCCCTTGATTTTTTTTTTTGATTTTTTTTTTTTTTTTTACTAGAAAGCAGCAGAGTTATGCGCCGGCTGCTTGTAATGATCGTCGTATATATCTGGTTACTTTGGCGATTTCCAGTGTCAGGGCTGTGCTGCCCTGCGAAGGAATTCCTGGCCCAAACTTTCCCTCTCTCCCTTGGGGCGAGGCCCAGGGGTTTATTCCCCTTCCTCTGGTGCAGGCTCCTGTTTGGGGCTGTTGGGATTTTCCGTAGTGACAGTGGATAACTGAAGTCGCATTGCTCTGAAAGGGCATTGGGAAAATTTGTTGCACTTTTTATTTGGGAGAATGAAGTTGAACTGTTCTCGCGGTCTTTATGTAGGAGATACTGAAGAAATACCTACAGCCATTCCTCAGAAAGCAGATTCGGTGTTYCTGATGCGCATTAGTGCTTTGCATTTGTAGTCTCTCTAATTAGCTGTTCTTAAGAGCCATAGAAATTCTACCAAAGATAATTTTCAAAAACTTTAGTTTCCCTCATTCTCGTGCTTCAATTCCTCATCTTTGCTTAATCCCAAAGGAGTCAGTGGCAAACATTAGGTTAAAACCCAGTTTTTCTAGTCTTGTGGGCCTGAACCAGCACTGAAGATTATTAGGATTGGCTTTTTTTCCTTCCTTTTTTTTTTTTTTTTTTTTTTTAAGAGCTGGTTCAAGTGAACCCAACGCTGATTCGTTAGATAAAATGTCTTGGCCTGTGTTGTGCAGAGAAGCTGGACTCGGTGTTCATCTTAAGTGTTTTCTAGTACCTTCTCGCTTCTAAACTTAAATAAGTTGCTTGTACAAAAGGAAGGCGTTGATCAGATGTTTCTGTTGCCATCTGGGGACAAGTGTGATAAACAGATATGTTTATGTTTAGCTTTACAGGGAATAAACAGAAATGTTTCTGTTCAGGTTTGTAGGGATTCAGAGATGAAAGAATTTAGATGCTGTTAGTTCAGTCTTCCATCTTGCCTATTCCCTGCCTTACTGGCTGCCGCCGTGGGCACCCACGGCTGGGGCCCYGTCCTGGGTGGGGGGCCCCGTCCTGGGTGGGGGGCACAAACTGATGCTGGTGCTGGAAGGCCGCCGGGCAGGGCCCGCTGCAGCCAAGCAGCTCTTCTGCCAACGGAGACAGCGATTCGGGGCCGAGTCTCAACGTCTTGCACAAACTCAGAGTAACTTCATGCTGCTGGAGTAAGTTCATCTTCTATCTGCGGGCGAGTCCTAGGGGGTTATTGTGGGCAAACTTTGTTTAATTGCTGGAAAACCCCACTTCTGATCTTTTAGCAGATAAAACTGCACTAATCAATCGCCCAAACTGGTTTTTCCTCCGCAGTATTTACCACTTCTGATAAATTCAAGGAGTTAAGAGGCTCATCCCCCTCTTCACTCTGGTGGCTGTGGGGTAGCTGTGCTGGTGGGCTCCAAGYGCTCCCAGCCAGCCCTCCTGGGAGCCGAAGTGTATATGGTGCTGTGAAACAACTGTAAGTTCTTATGTGTGAACTTGGTGTGGTCCCCAACATCTGGCACAGCGACACGCGAGCAGGGCATCGCAGCCCGGGGGTCTGCATGAAACTCTTCCCAGGAATTAGCCCTGGAGCATGCCTTGCTGTTGGGGTCCCCATGTCCCTGGAAGCTCTGAGCCAGTGGCTTGTGACCGATCCCTTGGACCGCTGCTCGGGGTCCTTGTCCTTTTAGTTAGTCCCTAGCATGTGGCATTTTCTAAGAGGCACCTGGTGAGAAATGGGTCGGTGGCCGGCGTTCTTCTGCAGCGTGCCTGGAGACGGCGGGTGGGGAGCGAAGAGCTGCTATGAGTRCTCGAACTGCCGATAGCTCTGGCAGCAACGACACGGGACTGCTGCTGCTCTTCAGAGAGGTGTGACACGAGGTGGGATGGGAGCTGAGGTGTCACTGAAATAGCGTTCCTGGTCTGGTTTGATCCGGCGCACCAAACAGACACCAAGAATCTAGTTATTTTAGTTTATTCAGGTCTAGACAAACCAAAATACGTACACAACTGGAACACAGCTACAAAGCTAAACCAGCCTTTCCTTTAGCAGTCAGTTAGGTCATATTTCAAAACAATGACTAAGTGCTCTATTTTAACAGATTACTTGTGCAAGTCCAAAATACACAAATGCAACRCATTGGTACCTGATACGACAGCGATGACAAAGCTTCATTTTTCTGAAATTGGGGTTTTCTGCCAGTGGTGGTTCTCTAGCTAGTTTTTGAAAGTCAACTGCATAATGTCTGAGTTTTAATACGGCTTGCGCATTTCCAACAGCTCTTTTATTTCGAAGCAGGAGTCTTATCAGCTCTCACATGGATTTTGCTTAGAACTGTATGTTGGCAAAGCACGAGATGTACACGTATGGGAGTCATTCCCTTACCGGGTTGAAGCTCCTGAGGCGGTCTAAGGGAGCTTTGCAAAGCTAGGGAGTGAGTAAACGCCTCAAAGGAGAATTTTATTGAGCCATTTCTTTTTTGTCATGCTATGGCAATGAACTGTTGGCTCCAGACAACTGGGACTGTCACTGTCACTCCTTCAAACTGTCCTGTTTTCAAACCCTGCAGAATTTCTGATGTCTGCTCTGTTCCGTGGTAAACATCTTATTTAAAGGTTACGCTTCTGGATTGTGWGTGTTACGTATTCAATTAGGATGTRTCTACTAGATAAAACATGATCCATAAAATTAGTCATAATAAAACCTCGTCTTCACTACCCTGCTATGTGTGATAGCATACATATATTATAGGAGAATGGGATCAAACAGGAATGTTTTCTGTTATCATTCAAGGTGGCATTAATTTTGTGAGAAATCAGGCTAACGCTAATTTACAGTCATGCTGGCATTCCCAGGAGCCCTCCCATGCTATGCATATGTACGCTCTGCCTTTTTCAATATACGGTGTGGGTTCAGCCAGGTACCTGGCATCCTGGCTGGCCGTAGGGCTGCCACCAGGCTCGTACAGGCTTTGAGTTGTGCTAACCAGCATGTGGAGCCAGGTCAGCTGGTGACGGCCTTGGGCTCGGTGTGAGGACAAACCTCCCACAGCTGGACCAGCTGCAGCATCCGTCTGGTCGTGCTTGTTACTGGGAGCTTTGACCAGGGCGTTCTGACGGAGGTTACACCACAACGGATGCTCTAGGGCCAAAGGTGGGATAGGACACCTTGTCCTCTCCTCCTGACTGCTGGCCAGGTGGTAGGAATTTTGTGTGTATGGAAATCTGACTTGACTCTGCTGTGGGTTTAATGCCTCTTGGTTTTCTTTAAACCAAAGCTTTTGATTACAAATAGTCTTCATCTGTATACCTTGTGGGAAGCTGCTGATGGTGTCCCTCTTTCTAATTTCCTTTGCATCCTGGAATTCTTTTATATATGCAGTATCTTAAAAAGAAAAAAAAGGGAAAGAAATAAAACAGACTTTACTGCTCAAATCTGTCCAGGGTTCATGGAGATGGCAGGAAATTTTGTGTTAATCAGGTCCCAAAGCGTGGGGCACTTTTCGTCATGCTCCGTAGCTCTGCAGCTGCCATGGAGTACTGGAGAAGGCTGAGCCTCCTGGGTGCCGCTGGTGCCCGGGCAGGGTTTCATGCATCTCGGTGGGCTTTGTGCTGCTGCCTGATCACCACAAAAGCTGGGCAGACGTACAAACCTGCAGCCTCTGACTCTGGCGTGCTCGCTGGTTTGTTGTTAAGCTYGCTTGTGCTTCACCGAATGGTCTGTTCTGTTCTAATGACCTGGGGTCAAGAAATTACCCCACCTTCCCTGCGGCTTTCTCTCTCCATTACTTCAGTCAAGCAAAGCGATGTGCGTCTTGCCCCTGATTCTGCAGTACTGCGGGAGGCTGTAGCAAAGAGCAAAGCTGCTGGGCAGATGGGCAGGCTGAAATGGAGGAAATCGGACAACAGAGCTCCCTGCAGCAATATCCCCGCTTCAAAAATGTGATTTTTGTTGTCCTTTAGACAAGTTATTGAAAAGACAACTTTTCAATAGCTTATTTTATGTGAGTTTCTTCTAGGACTACAAGGGCGCCCTGTCCCAAGTCACAGATTATCTTGGTTTCAGTTCAAATGAGCCGACTGAATGCAGGAGAACCTCTYTGTAGTGAAGACAAAGTCCAGGAGCAGGCATACATACAGTTAAGTACGGAGAGTCTGGTGCCCAACCGTACACTTTACAAATTTAACTGATTGGAAAAGTGGAGGTATTTATTTAGCACATGAGTCTTCTGGGACGAGGGGGATGCATTTAAGAAGGTGCAGGTTCACTGCTCCCTTGCCTCGGCTTAAGGTTGAAAAAACAGAATTGTTTTGACTGGAGCAAATAAAACTCTACTTGTGTGTCTCGCCCAGAGAGATAATGAGTCATGTGTATAAATGGCTGAGCAGCTATCAACAATTCCAGTTCATTATCTAAATGTCTGATTTGGCTCCTGAGCAGAGAGTTTCCAGGATTTAATTTTCTTTCCTGGGATTTCATTACCTTCTTAGGGCTGAACTGATCTTTTGACAGGAGAGACGCTCTGATTTCTGACGTACGTGGATGCAGCCTGCTAGGGAAGAGTGTCTGTGGGCTCCAGGACAAAGACCATTTTTATGTGCCTGACTTTTTCATCGCTGGCCTCTCCAGAAGATGGGCAAGCTGTGCTGAATAGGTCGATGCTGTACCGTGGACATGAATGCCAATAGACTCCTCTGTATAGGCACATTCCTTTAGTGCTGCAGCCTTGGCAGAAGCACTGGGAGCTGATGAAAAAGCAGACATGAAAGGTCATGTCTATTTAGTTTAGGGCTGCTCAATTCTTCTTTTTAAGAGCTGTAACTGTAGCTGAATGGGCAAATGTGCCAGAAACCRAGAGTTCCCAGGCAGAAACATCCGTGCTGGGGGCCTGAGGAGCGGGCGGTGAGGCTGTAAATCCTCCGAGGCACTAGTTTTTTGCTCTTCTCACAATTGCATCACTTCCAAACTACAGTTAACTTGGGAGAGATGCATCAGGGAAACTCTGTGCTGTGTAGTTTACTTGGAGGACAGTCCTCTTGCTGCTCCTCTTTTCTTTGGTGTTGATACTAGCTAAACAGGCTTGGTTTTAAACATGACCTGAGCACCTACCAAGCAGTGGTCGTGCTGCCTCTCTGCGCTTTGCRAGGGATAACGATTAAACAGGAAGTCTTTTCATTAGTAAATAACATTTATGGTCTTTGAAGTCGTTACAACTCTCTGATAGCCTCGGAAAGCCTTTGAAGGGCACAAGGTGTCCATCTGCCCCAGGACTGCCTGCTGCTGGCCCCAGCCTGGGGGTCTGATCCCTCCTATTCAAATGCAGATGAAATTCTTTACATATTTGAGTATTGGCAGCTTCAAGGTATCTTGTTATYGGTAGTGGGTAGTGGTCGACTTGGAGAGTTTCAGGCTGTCGCTCAGGAGAAAAGCTGCTGGATAACGTCACGTCATAGTGCTATTTTAGACCTCTGTTTGCAGGGATTTAATATCTTGGCTGGGTGTAGCAGGAAATGCATTGCATCTGAGTCGAAAATTGATAAAGGATGACTTGGAAGAAGATCAAACTGTCTGTGGCAATTAGTAAATCAGTTCTACCTTTTTTTCCTTTTAAATAAAATACTTTTGAATATATATTTCTGCATTTAGGGGAACTCATACTGCTAATGCTTGCTTCATTTGCATTTTTTGCTGCTGTTGCATACATATATGAATCATGGAGGTCATTCATCCAGTTTTCCAGCTCCACTGCCTGGTAAGGTTTTCTTGCTTTGTGACTTGCCTGGGGCTGAGGGAATAATCCCTTATCTGTGAGAGCAAGATTGTTCCCCAGAAGCCCTTTGGTTGGTGTTTGGTGGCAGCAGCCTTGCAGGGACTCCTGTTCCCACAGCGGGGATTTCAACTGCACTTTCAGGTTTAAAGGCTCTTGGCACAGCTGCTCCTCTGGCTCTTTGAGACCTGRCTTACTGAAGAAAATCTCCAGTTTGTGCTGCTCTAAAGAGGCCGTGCTGCATGGACAACTCTTCTGCTAGCATGGCCCAAAGCTGCAAAAGTAGCGTTGAAGAACAAACCTTGAGCAAAAAAACCAACCACCCCCCCAACATGTATACACACACGTGTCTCTAGCTACTGCGTGGCTATAGGGAGCTGAGAAAGCACAGAAATCCCTCAAAACCACAGTGAGGCTGTTCTGCTGGCTGTAGTGCTTGGCAGCTCACTTCCCACCCCAGTCTATTAAGACAGTAGGTTTGAGTTTGGCAGAGGTCTGGGCTGCTGTTGGTGCCACCAAATGTCATCTTCCATCCAGCCGTACTCTGAACTGGGTCAGGACTCCCGTCACCCTCCAAACGAGGTGGAAAAGCCAGGGCTGCCCAAGCCAACGCTGTCACTAGAGGAGGTATGTGCACGGGCCAGTCCTGGCTTGTTCTTCACATCCAAAGCAGGAGACCTGGGTGCAGAACATGAACTTGGGTCAGGCATCTCCCGAACTAGGCTTTGGTGGTTTGGACAGGTTGATTTTCATGGTCTGAAACAAAAAAAGAYAGAAACCAGTAGTATTGAAAGATCTATTGGAGGTGACAGAAATAAGGGTGTTCAGTTACAATACTCTGTCTGGCAACTCCCACTGTAAATAAGGATGGAAATGGTGCCCTGGGGCCTTAAAGGACTATGGTCTTGGTAAAGCTTGAAGTCAAATGATAAGAAATACCTTTCCCAAGGGGAGTGGGCTTCTAGTAGATAATGGAGTTTTTTTGGGKTTTGTTTGTTTTTTAAAAGATGAATTAGATKACTTAAATGTACAGCGATTCTGCATACAAAAGCTGCTGCAGTGTTCAGAAGAAGGTTTTCACGTAGCTTGTGAAATACTAACTAGTAATCAAAAATGGTGATTTGAAGACTGCGTTAGTGGTCACTCTCATTAATGTATTAAACTGGTAGCGTCGAGGTCAGGAAAGAGGGAGGTAGAAAAGAAAACTTTCATGCTGCAATAGATATATATTTATAAACAATAAGTATATATAATGTTAGTCAGGTTCTCGGTGTTCTAGTTGGAAAAGCTCAGTCTGTCCGATGATAAATTAGCTTGTTTATTCCTATCCTGCTGTTGGTTAGTGTAATGAAGCAGAAGTCCATTGTGTGTGCTCGTTGGGTAGTGATGGCTCTGCACAGAAGGGGGTAATTGAGTAGAAAAGCAGAATGCTCCTGGTGCCTGGGAGAAGTTAACACCACATGAGGTCAGTAGGATTCAAGCTTTAATCAATGTAGACACAATGCAATTGAGATTTTCTAAAGGGCTTGTTTATAGTGGGAGASCAAGGGTCAGTAGTTAATTTGAAATGCTGTAGGTGTTCTAGATGAGAAGGTAAAAAATATATACCATAGAGGTAAGTATTCATGTGGGAGAAGAGAGGGGGTGTTATTCTTGTAACTGGGCTGAATGCCTTGTTTGCAGGAGTATGGAAGAGGGAAGAAGGAAGGAATTATTTGAGGGTTTATCGCAGGAGCTTTTTAAAGATCTACTTAATCTGTTGAAATTAATAAACTGAGTGATGGTGGCTCTTACGCAAATCTAGGCATATGTAATATTGCAAAATTAAAATATTGAAAAATTGAGGTCACTTATAGTAAATAGTTTTTTTAGTCTAAAGAATTGTCTAAATATGATGAAACAGTTGTTTGGKTTTTTTTTCCCCTCTAAGAAATGGTTCCTGAGGTAAGCCCCTTTACAGGTAGGATCTTATTTTCTGCTTTTCTTCTCAGAAAAGAAAAGGGCAATGAATCCTTACATGTTAATGGAGATAGATTGCTTCAGGGACAGTRTAGCTGAAACTAAAGGAAAGCTACTTATTGCTGTACTAGAGAGATGTTAAAGCGTTACCAGCTTRACCCCCATCAAGGTTGAACTGGGGCTTCAAGAATTAAAAAAAAGAAAAAAAAATAGTTCTACAGCTGCTCAGTGCTATTTGCTAACA
This sequence comes from Oceanodroma leucorhoa, assembly GCA_030449065.1. Taxonomy (NCBI): domain Eukaryota; kingdom Metazoa; phylum Chordata; class Aves; order Procellariiformes; genus Oceanodroma; species Oceanodroma leucorhoa. The sequence goes on from JASVER010000164.1 coordinate 619,416, forward strand.
TCTTTCAGGGTAAGTCCAGTGGGCTACAAATGGTGCTGCAGTTTGTCTAAATGAGTCTCTGTTCCATTTGCCCATCCCCGCGCACCATCACTACCATGCTTTGCAGGAGCAGTAAGCCCAAGAGATAGGTAGGAACAAGTTTTGCTTGTGGCASAAAGACATGAAAGGGTATTTATTAAAGATTGATTCAGAGAAAGTAGGCTTTATTTTCATCTTTCTTAAAACCATTAGGTCTTTAACTTTGTTTTTTCTCATAGAAAGTTGATGGTGAAATGTCATTTTTCCCATGTTTGAAGATTCATTAAAGATTCATTGCCACCAAAAAGCTTCCTTACCCTACTGGTTTTTGCTCTCTCTTTTTATATTCTACCTCAACTAAGCTTCAGGCCCCTAAGTTTTCTGYAGGGGCAGCCGAGCATCAGCTGTAAACGCACCCAACAGCGGGAGGGAGTGAGTTGGGTGGGGAAGACCAGAAACATCTGCAGGGGTGAGGGAAGAGCAAGACCTGGGACACAGCACACAGGAGAACAGGGAGCTCTGGGGAAAACCAGCTGTGTCTTTTCCGAGACGAGAAGTGAACTGCGTTGGCGGTCGCGTTRTGTCACGTCCATACGAGGTGCTCCGTGGCAGAGGCTCTCGTGCAGTCACCAGATACGCGGATTGTAAATGCAGCTGCTGCTTGGCGTGGGGAGGCTTCACCCGTGCAGGCCAGAGCAGGATTTCCCAATGCCTCGATCCAGTGTAGGATTTCACAGAACGGTAAGACTTTGTCAGTCCGATCTCCTGGGTTGTAGAAACAGCATTTAAAAACTGCTTTGAGGAATGAAATGTGGCTATTTAATATAGGGCAAAGATTCAGGGCATTCGGAGGAGACAGTGAAGAAGGTGGCAACTGTAAATCTGGGGTGGAAAATATACTCATTGGGAATGGTGTGTGCACATGATCCAGCTGGCTGTAATCTCTACCACATGTGAACTCAACTTTGGCTGCTTTATAGTAACTTAATATTTAGTCTGTATGCGAAGTGATAAAAACGGGGACGAGGGGACAGCAAGAGCAGCACATCAGCATCCCAGGAGCAGTAACCACATKCAAGACCTGGTGGGATAATGCCCTGGGCACCCTGCTCTGACCTCCTGGCTGACCCTGCTGCGAGCAGGAGGTTGGACGAGAGATCCCTCGAGGTCCCGTCCCATCCCGAGGAACTCTGGTTCCTCAGCGTCAAACAGTGCCATTCCCTTTGCACGGGTTCATTTTTAATAGGCTGTCCAAGGAAGCATAGTTCTGTAATACGAAGCTCTAGCTTTTGTTTGAAAAACTATGTTATCAAAATCAAAGTTGGGATGCTGTGATTAATAAATTATGCTTGTATTGACTGGGGGAATGGGTTTTACTTTCCTTTTTAAGTAACCAAACTAGGAGGCTTAAGTGTCAACTAAAACTTTTGCCGACTCCCTCACCCCCAAAATACTCCATTTGTTTCATTTAGTTGGCCACAGCATTGCACTCATCTTGAACGGAATTAAAACTTTCTGTTCTGAGGATCTCCCAAAGCCAGACTTAACCAGGATCTAACCCAGTGGCTCAAGAAAGCAAGACAYGAGTGACGGACAGGCCTGGATCCTTCAGAGTACCCCGCTATTTCCCAGTTTGCTGGGTATTTGGGGCTGGTTGCTCAGTTTCTTCAGCAAATACTGTGGGGTTTTGCTATGGAGAATACAGGGGGGCAGAAGCAGCTTTGGACGGCTCGGGGTGTCTCGGCCGTGTGGTGAATCACATCAGCTGTTTGCCTCCACTCGGACTCTGTTTAGTCTATGTGAAGTGAAAGAATTTCGACTCCAGTTGAGAAGTAGGRGAGAAGTCCTCTGTATCTTGGCAATGAGGATGGTCACCAGTGCGGAGAAACCAAATCATGACATCTCTTGCTGAATCGGGTCATAAGATCTTTGACCTCTCTGACCAGTAGATGTAAGGTATGCTGAGATCWCCTTCGACTCCTCTTATTTGGAGTTATTGTAGAACACTGTCATCTTCTTAGTTTCGGGTGAAACACCGCTACCGATTCAACGTGAGACTGAGTAGTTTTGGATCTTTCAAAACTGAAAGCAATTCAACTTCTGTCCATCCCCCCCGCAYGAAATGTCTCTCTTCCTTTTAACTGTTGCCGTTTCTTGGGGACATAGCTTGAGAAAATCCATATGCTTGAGCCAATGCACCATTGGCTATATGCTACTTTCAATATGAAAAGTCTCACTGAAAGCCTTGATGGAAATTATATGCAAGAGTTGCTTCATCTGTAAGACACGGCTGAAATGGCTTTGGAGGTTCATCGAGTCCTCCCCGGGAAGCGGTGACCACGCTGCCGAAGGCCCCTGGCTCTGCGGGGGGCTCGCTGGCTAAAGGAGCCATGCTTCCGTGGCAGGCAACGGCAGGGTCTGCTGTGACCCATGTAATTTGGGATAACCTTGGGGCTCTTGCAGTGGGCCAGGCACCTCCAAAGCCTCTTCTGGAGGAGATGGAGCGGGCGGCTTCCCCATTGCCCAGCAGCGTATGGGCTGGCTGTGCCAGCTGSTCGCTGCGTACCTTTAAGACAAGTGTGTTGTTTGCATATATGCTATAAAGCTTCAAAGAGGGTAAACTGTATTCACTCCCCAAACTAGTATGAAAACCAGTGAACTGCAAAAGAGAGGTTGCTTAGACTTGGTTGGTGTTATTTTCATGTCTGTGCTCGCCTGGGTTTTTAAGGAAGATTTAATGAAGGTGTGTCCCGTCRGAGCTAAGGAGGGCTCTGGTGGTGACAGTCACCTCCTGCCCGCTTCCCACGGGTGCAGGCACGCCAGCTCCTTGGAGATCATGGCTGTTGCTCTGAAAGCGTTTGCTGTGAATCATCCTGTCTCTAAACTTGTCTGTGGGAAGTTTTTTCTCTTAAGTAGGGGGGTTGGAAGTATCCACCGACCATGCTAGCAGCTCCGCTGGCCTCATGCCTACAGCTTTCAGCATCCAGCACTGCTGAGGTTGAACCCCTTGGACAAGAGGTCTCTGCCCGATGCCTGCTCACGGCCCCTGGAGCCAGGGCACCTTCCCGGGGGCTCCCCGGGCAGCCCCGACCCAAGCTCGCAGGGCTGGCTCCTGGTTGAGCTGGCTCCTGCAGAGCTGCRCTCCCGACCGGCTTCTGCAAAACCCTCCTGATAAAAGCCCTGCTCCTCGGTTGCCCTGCTCACCCCTCCAAATGGTACCTGCATTACTGCAGCGCTTCTGGTCACAGCGAGCAGGCTGGAGCATGGGCTTATCCACCGTATTATGCACAAACGGCTATTTAATTATTTACAGGCTGACATATATCTTTTAATATATAAAGCTGAACCATCTACCAGCCCACAGGCAGAATAACTGAAAGCAGCCTGCTTGGCACCGCGTTTTAACTGAAATCCCTCGATGCTAGCTTTGTTTTGCATAGCACTTTGTAATACTGTTAGTTGACTTGGCTGCAGTTTCACAAAGCATTTTTTTCCACTTGGTTCAACACTCACTTGAATTTAATGGGACTGGAGCCAAACAAGTAATGCAAGCCAAGTGCCGACGTTTGTTTGGTGTGCAGTTCCCGACAAGGAATATATATAGTAATTGTCTCTTGCTCCTCAAAGCTGTAACTTTGGCAGAGGGGATACTTGAGTTAGCATGCCAAGTATTTAAAATCATAATCAGTCAGTGATGAAAACATGTATTTATGACTATAATGAGTTGCATCAAAGCAAGAAACATTCGTCTTCTCTGTAGAGGTAACAATATCTCTTAATTCAGAAATGGCTACTTTTAAATCACAAAGATCTGTCAAAGTTAAAGCTCTGAGAGCTTGGCCTGAATGTCTGGCTTATTTCACAACAATATTCCTAATATTCGCTTACAGCTGCAGTTTTAGCCACGGTTACTAGGTTCTGCATCGAGGCATSATGAAGGAACGTTGCACCCTTTTATGCACTTACGGCACGTCGTTACAGCATTCTGTAATCCTGGACTTGCAGCTAGGTTTTTTACTTGTTTGTTAAACGCCTTGTTTTATTCTATCTTGCTGTTTCTTTCTGGCATATCAATGATTTGTTCTTTTTTGGGGCTGCTGTAAAGTATGAGCTTTCTGTGGTTCCCGGAGGGCTGCTGGATGCAGCGAGGGTTTGAGGTGCAGCAGTGCTATGCATCTGTGATGCACTTAGGCTGTGGATTGAYAGCAAGAGCAGGCATGAATCTGGAAGCATTCCTGCTTAAGCAAATCCCTTTCCTTTTAGCCCACCCTTTATGCCAGCATCACTGCTACTTTTCAGCTGGAAGAAACTTACTGCTGTCAAAAAATTGGAAAAAATGCAGTTTTATAAACAACTGCTTTTTAATAACTTCCTCCCGACTTGCACGTTGAGTCATCTCTCCCTTGCCTGTAGGAAGGAGCGCGGATGTCATCTTTCTAACGAGGTGGCACGTTAGTGAAGATGCTACGCAGGGTTCCTGGCTCGGATCCCAAAAAGCAATAGAGCTGCTGTTGTGATGCTGCGTCCAAATGACGAGGGAGCCAGGTCTGAATCATCTGGGTGTAGCGCGTGGGGATGTCAGCGTGCTGAGCCTGCCCAAACCTCGYGCCGCTCGGGAACCCTGAGCTGGCTCTGCCCCGCACGGGGCTGGGGGGGTGGGTGCTCAGTTTGGGTTTGTTTTTTTTTTCTCATTGAAATACTTGCAGGTCGTAGGTAGGGTGTTATTGCTTGCTGCTGGAGTTTTTTAGCAGGCTGTGATCTGTTTGGGAASTCCTGGACCATCTGTAAGAAGGAGGATGGTGACAATGTGAAAATAGCCTTCTGCAGGAGCCTGCGGGCTGGCCGGCTTATCCCCAATTTTACATGACTGCCTCAACAAATTTTCTCTGGAGACTTTGACATTAAGTCATCTGTTATTCTATACGCCTGGATATCTGTTATTCTATATGCTACTTCTGTTTTAACTCAGTATAGGAACATTTCAATGCCTGTCACTTGCATTAGAGCATTTTTACATTGTTAGGTTAAATTTGCGGTTAAATTTTTGAATTTCAAGCCCTATTTTCATTTTAAAATAAGGGCTGGATAGTTTGGGGGTTTTCATAAATGTCATTTCAGAAGAAACTTGTGTGACATAACTTTAATTTCTTCAAATTCTAATGAAAACAGAAACTAAGTAAAACTCTTTAACAGCTTACAAAGCAAGAGTTAACCTGCTCCATCTGCTTCCCAAAACCTGTGAAGCTGGAAGGAATTCATTACAGCATGTCTGATGGAACCTTCCTGGTAATACTTCAGAAAATAGGACAGTTCTGGTTTAATTGCAGTGAAATGTATTGGGCGTTAAAATGTGTAGAGCTGGTGTTGTGCAAAAAAATACTTCTTTCTATGTCAAAAAGGGAAGAGATCCATAAGGGACAGGGGAATTATAGACCTTCTGGTTGCTGGACTTTCYGACCTGTGGAAGCCCTTCTGATCATACTGGGGAGATGAGGAACTGGAGCATCTCCAGCTCTGCCTGCCTCCCTGGTTTGCCAGTTCTGTGATGCATTAAAATAGCATTAAAATATTTATTTCCCAAATGATATTGGAAACAGGGCAGAACCGCTGTCATAAGAAGTCTTTGCATGGAAGAACTATGTTGGAAATATATTTGAGTTTTTAAAAGCCTTTTCTTTCTCTCAGATTTGAAGATGGTTTATGCTGAAATTCTGGCTGAAGGTGGGATGCATTTCTTTTCTGCTTCCATCCCTATTTGTACTTCAGAATTTCTGTCTGTTTCCTCATTGATGTAAAGCTTGAGCAGTATAATCCTCCATAGTTTTAATTACCTCATCTGGGATGTTATACCCATTTTCATTGTATCTCATGCACATGCACAAAGCCTCCTCGCTTGCTGTGGTGATGGGGCGGTGCAGAGTTTGGGGGGTGTTTCAAAGCCAAGATCTCTATTCAGCTTCTTTTTTCCCCAATATCTCAAAAAAACCTGTGGCTAGGGAAAAAAAAGACACAAATCTTTGGTTGTAATAGCATTAGTTCACACCTGAGTTACAGCAAAAGGAAGAAATACCTTAGTGCAAAATGTTTCTCTACAGTTAGCAGCAGTGGGTGAGCAAGGACCTTTGGAACGTCACGGAGGTGGCCAGCTTACCTGCTGTTTTCCACGCAGGGAGTTTTGGCAAGGCTGAGACGGTTCCCACAGCCAGTTTGTGGACGGCAGGTGTGGGTGATGGCCCTGGGCTGGGTTAGGTGCCGAGTGGAGCTGCTCTCTCCCTTTACAAGGATTCAGGCTAACTCGCATCCCTTGTTTGAGCATGCTCCYGCAGCAGCTGTGTGATGGAGGTAGGACCGGCTCCGCTAGCAGTGTGATCAGGGAAGCGGCAAAAGCGCTGGTAGTCTTTCAAAACAGCACTGCTGCCTCCAGTGGCGATGGCAAAAGTCCATGAGAACGGTCCATTGGCGATGGTGCCTGTGGGCCATAACCTCACAGGATAGAAACTTGTTTGCCTTTAGCTTGGTTTTCCGAAGATGTTTTGCTTCCCGTACCAATCTGAGCTATGCTGGGATGAGGATGTACCTCCACGTAAAGGGGGAGTGTGAAGTGGAAGTGGTGCTMGTGCCACGCTGCCGTGAAGCTCATCATCCCTCTGGGGAGGGCCAGGTTGTCCTGGGAAAGACGGCACAGTTATGGACCGGGGAGGGCTGCACCGCCGCCTTCACTTGGCATGCTCTGGGTGTGAAAGTAAAGAAGAATTAATGCAGCAATATCCAGTTTATCCGTGCTGGGAGCATTTTCATTCCCCTAGTGTTTTTTATAAAAGAATTGCATGGTTCAGCAGKGAGAAAAGCCTTCCTGCCCAAGGAAGCGTGTTGCTGTGCGTGGTTTGAATCACTGTGGTAAGCCTTGCCCYGCTGTCCTGGTTTCRGCTGGGATAGAGTTAATTTTCTTCCTAGTAGCTGGTACTGTGCTGTGTTTTGGATTTAATATGAGAAGAATGTTGATAACACACTGATGTTTTAGTTGTTGCTAAGTAGTGTTTACACTCGTCAAGGACGTTTCAGCTTCCCGTGCTCTGCCAGGTGCAGAAGAAGCTGGGAGGGGGCACAGCCAGGACAGCTGATCCCAACTGGCCAAAGGGATATTCCGTACCATATGGCGTCATGCTCAGTATATAAGGCTGGGGAAGAAGGAAGGGGGGGACATTTGGAGTGATGCATTTGTCTTCCCAAGTCACCGTTACGTGTGCTGGAGCCCTGCTGTCCTGGGGATGGCTGAACATCTGCCTGCTGATGGGAAGCGGTGAAAGAATTCCTTGGTTTGCTTTGCTTGCATGCGCGGCTTTTGCTTTCCCTATTACACTGTCTTTATCTCAACCCACGAGTTTTCTCACTTTTACCCTTCCGATTCTCTCCCCCATCCCACCCAGGGGGGAGTGAGCGAGCGGCTGTGTGGGGCTCAGTTGCTGRCTGGGGTTAAAGCACGACACCCGCTCCGCAGGACCACAGGTCTAGGATTAGTTCATCTGCCTAGGTCTGTGATACCCACRTGCTTTGCAAGTGGATTTGCTTGAGTGACCAAACTGGAAGAGTGTATGCACAGAAAAAGATGCCAGTAACATTCCTTGTGATTTTGGTGTAACTGAGGTATCTGAGACGGAACCAGCAGATTCCCACTGCTTCAGCCAATCCTAATTTGATCCCACTACAAAGTCAGTAATATGTCTGTAGACGTAATAAACTTAATTACTTAACTGCAAGATCAAGGAGCTGTGAAGGAGAATCATTTGATGCATTTGTTTTAAATTGCCTTCAAACAGTTGAATGGGGAGCTGCATATTTTGATGGGGAAACCACCATGTAAGATATCTGAAGATGCTAAAAATGTGGTTCTCTTCCATTTGCAGCACCCAGCCCCACTACAGCTGTTCCTTACATGTCAGTGAAGTGCATTGATGTAAGAAAAAACCACCACAAAACCAAGTGGCTGATGCCCTGGGGACCCAACCACTGCGAGAAGCTCAAAGACTTTGACGAGGCGGTGAGCAGGCAGATCGAAGCCAATGATATCGTGTTTGCCGTGCACATTCCCCTCCCCAGCAAGGAGATGAGCCCCTGGTTCCAGTTCATGCTTTTCATCATGCAGCTGGACATCGCGTTCAAGATGGACAACGACCTAAGTAAGTCACTCTCCATCATTCGTTAGATGCTGRCTAATTTCCCAATGTGTTTCTCTTAAAGTTGCTTTTATCCTGCACCATATGTTAACTGCTACAGTGCCTCCATACAGCGAGGTGATACAGGAGCGTGTTCTAAAGGTGTGGGAATCGGGAATGAGACATTTCAATATGTGTCTTTGCAGGGAGAGCTGTTCACACTGCATTAGCGAGTAGCCAAGCAGATGATGAGCAGGTGCCCTGTTTTAAAGTACGTAGATCACCAGCAACTACACTGGTTTAAATCCAGCAATTCACTTTCACAGCATATGCTCCCAGGTTTCATATAGTTTTCCAAAATATTCCAGGATGCTGAGTGCACAGCAGCAGTTTGCAGTCGATAATATCCTTTCAGCAGCTTCTTTCTTCCTGCTTCTACGTGTTCCCRTCCCGTCCCTTGTGCTGGCCCTGCCCGTGCCTGGCCACGTGGTGAGCTGCATCCTGCAGCCTCCTCAGCAGAAACTGGAGTTTGGCTGGGCGAGCTTTCTGACCGGTTAGCGGGTGGACTTGGTTGCTGCCGTACAAGGTAGTGCCAGGGCCACCACTGAAGATCTGCTGGAGCAGCGGAGGAGTGGGGACGTCCCCTCCGGAGGCAGCGCGTCTGCCAGAGCAGCAGCATCACCTCACTGTGCTCTCGTTTGGATGTTTCAGTCAGTGTGGTGAAATGCAGAGTCATGAAATTTTTTGGGTTTTTATTTTTATAAATGTCCCTGCCCCAAAAATCCTTTATACAAAGACTTTATAGTTTCTAGTTTCCCAGTGCTGAAGACTTTAAGCCATGCTATTTTGCTCCATGTTTGCCAGATGCTTTTGTGTGATGAGTTTCTAAACTGCAAGCCAAAGTACATAGTAAATGAAATTATTGATCTGTAAGTTTCCATGAGAAGCTCATAAGAAGGAACGCTCATGTCTGAGTTTTTAAACACGCGCTCTCCATTGAGTACCAGGTGCAGAAGAGTTGATGTTTATTTACTGAGCCTTTGTCATAATAATAACTCTAACTTCTTCAGCTTGAGGTTGGTTGTTGGTCAACTGAAATAGTTGCCTTGCCTTCCATCAATCGTTGTGAGCTACATCTTTTGGCTGGGATTTGATACATGCAGATGGAAAGTACTTCCTGGCCTTGAAACTACTGTGGTCCAAATTAACTGGAAAAATGTTCCAGGAACCGTGGAAGAAGCTGTCTTAATGGGATTCACCCTTAGTACCTGAAAGGAGATAAAATACAGAAAAGAAAAAAAAGAAGGAAAAAAAAAAAAAAAAAAAAAAAAAACCAACCCAAAAAACCCACAAAAAAACCCCAAACTTAAAAATAACCCTGCAAAAAATCTGCAAAATTATGTCAGGAGCAGCAAGGGCAAGACTGATCTTCCCCTTACTGAAAGAAGAGTTGTGTATGTGTTTGCATGTTTGCGAAAAATCCCTCTAACAACTATACCCTAACAATAACTAAAAAATTCACTTTTCAAACTGGTCTGCACTGGGGCTTCTGTGGCGCTTTCCTTGGCTGCAGCCTGTCTGTTGGTCTGGCTCTAGTGTTCATGTAACCACGTGGTGGATCAGTTCAGGGAGCGAATCCGTTTTGGCTGCGGGGTTGGGGACGTGGACCAGCAAACGCGCGTGCTGGTGCCGGGGGAGCTGGCAGCCCGCGCCCCAGGGGCTGCAGCCAGCTCACCGTAGATCTGCGGAAGCTTTGAAGCTTTCATGACAGCTTTATGTTTCCTTTACTGCCTTGCCTGCTCAGCATGAACCTGTTCCTTCCTAGCTGTTTAATGTATCATCATTAAGATAAGTTAAAAATGAGATTGTATAAAGCTTACATATGTATTCTTATCCCTATAATTATCTCTAAAATACAGAGAGAGGAGCTTTGTAACTTTATTAACGCCTCAACTTCTTAGACTTCAATAGATGTTTGTGTTTAGAGAAATAATGCTTTGTTCCGAGGCTTTTAAAGTCAAACCGCTGAGCTGGAGTCAGTAACTGGCTGAGCACCTGGGAGCAGGTTGCTAAAATGCTTTTTGACAGTGATTTCTCCTGTAAGTGCAGAGAGCCTTTTCTTCAGGTCATTATTTGTGCTGTTCAGTGAACGAGTCCTTCAAAGGTGGGAACTTTTTTKGAGACTTAAAAGAAAAGAGCTTGTCTTGGGCCACCCTCTGGGTAATCAAAGCAAGGTTTGGGGGTGAGCTGTACCACTTCTGCAGCTGGGAAAGACTCGGTTTCTGGTCATTATCAGTTCAGTAGCTGCTGGTGTTTTTTTGTTTATAAGAAGCATTTGGAGACGAGGGACAGTAATACTTCTTATGATGTGAGCTTGCTTGGCACATCTTGACGGTTTTCCTTCATTGACTGAAGAAAGTATTTTAAAACGCTGTTTTCCTACACTTTGTGCCAAGCTGAAGGCAGATGTAAATTAAGTGTAAAATTTAAGAAACTAGTGAGTAACACATCTCTTGCTTGCTAGATTGTGTCGTAACAGATTAAATAAAAATAAATCTTGTTAAGCCAAAATGATTGCATATGTGTATCTGTATCTTGCTGCTAACTTTGCATTAGYGTTAAGAGCTTCATTGATCAGACAATTGGAATTGGTTCCTCAAAAGACGCAACGCTAAAGATGTGAAATAACCTCATCTCTTCTCTTACATCAGCAGTTTGAGTTTCCTTCTCTCAAGCTTTAATCTGAGACCTCAAAGCCAGCAGTCACCCTGCTGTAGTTAATGCCAAACCAGGGACGGCTCCTGGAAGGTGTCGCAGCTGTGAAAGCCTCGGCCGGTCACCGTCGTAATGACTGTCTTGAAGCTGCCTCGGATCATCGAGGAAAGCAGCACCGCCTGCTAACTGCGAATGCTCTTATCCTCCTGAAGAAGCTGGCTGCCTGTCTCCCTGAGGAAACATCCCGGTCTCTGGTGGCTCCCGAAACCTCGCAGCATGATCCAAAGACGTTAAAGTCCATGCGAGCTGTGCAGGGTCCTGGGCTCGGCCACGCTCCCCTTCTCAGTCTTCACCGGGAATGCCGCTGAGCCGCTTCTCAAACTGTCGCCTGCTTTCCTCTGCAAAGGCGCATGGCCGTCCTCTTCCCCTGCAATCCGTAAGCAAGGCCAACGCACAGAGCAAAAACTTGTCTGCTGCGAGTCTGTGGGCTCGGGTTTTCCGGGGCCGCTGGCTGCCGCAGCCCTCCTGGGAGAGGGATGCTCCAGGGCGGCGAGATTGTGCCCGTAGGGAGATGTCGGGGTGACTCAGCCCTCCTCATCCAGCCAGCAAGGGTTTTCCCGGGGCGGAGGGAAAGGGCAGCCCTGGCGGGGTGCCCCGGGGAGCGGGAGAGCCGCCCGCAGCCTGGCAGGRGCTGGGCATCCCAAAAGGCCCGTGGGATCTGCGCCCTTCAGAGGAGGAACTGGCCTTAATCACATTYGCCTTGGGAACTTGCTCTGGACTTTCAAAATGCAGATGTTTAGAAGTGTTTTTGAAATGCAGATGTTTTAGAAGCTGAGCTACTCCCCTCCTGTTTATCCTTCACAGAAAGCTGGGAGAGGCTCAGACTTGCTGCCTTTCCGAGGAAAAGGCTGTTTTTGTGCCCCAAGCTGTCCTTGTCCTTTTTTGATGCCTTGTGCATTCAATTATTAAAACACCCTTTCCAGAACAGGCAAAGGCGGCGGACAGAGAAATGAGATGAAGTTCTCTTAAAACCACCTGTACCTCAATCGCAAAAGCTGCGATGGGAAAGCGTAGTGCCTCTCGCAAGGACGGCAACGTCTGCAAGCGGGACCCGCTCTCGCTGGGGTGCAAAATGCCCTGTTCGCAGTGTGTGCAGCCGTCCATCCCTGCCATCCGTCCGCAGGGCAGCCRGCCGCGTCCCCGGGGGAGCGGCGGCCATCCTCTGGTTTCCAGCCGTAAGAAATCTCCTGCGCGCGAAAGGCTTCTTTTTGAAGCTGAAGTGTTACTCCGTTACTGCGCGATTAGGTCTGGTTCCCATCGTTGGATTTGAGGAACACCGGGTGCTTTCAGGGGAGGCATGAAGGGCTGCTCAGCTCGTCGAGGACTGTTTTCCAAAATAGCACCTACCCTCGGAAGGACGGTCCCTGCTCCCAAACAGGACGGGCAGCCAAGCCGGCTCCTGGAGCCACCTCTCCTTCGCCCGTGCCTTTCTCCTGGGAGCAGAGCAGCGCTGCGGCCATCCATGGATGGGGTTGCTGGTAGCAAGTGTGCAAATCCCCTTTCCTTGGCAGGTTAGGCGGCCATCTCTCCGTTCCCTGCAGATCGGATTAACTTTAAAAATTCAYTCCTGCTTTGCTTTAGTTGTTGCTTGTTGGCATATCTTGCTGCTGGGCTCTCATGGGCAGGATACCTTGGAGAAGGGTGGGAGGATATGCTGTGAGCTTGGAGGGGATTTCTCTTTTTTCTTATTTTATTTATTTTTTTGGGGCTGGTCTGCTGCCATGGGTCTGGGCCATTTGCATTTGGCAGGCTGCAGTGTTCTTAATAGGGAACATCAGTCCTTCTCTCCGAGCTGCTTTGCAGCATGACCTTCGATGTGGCAAGAAATAATTCACTGGTATCCGTCCTTAGCTGGAGCAGGGACCTGGAGGCTGCTCGCTCCCCGACTACCACAGGCTTCAGGAGCCCCCAGAGCTGGGCTCTTCTTGCCTCAGTTTCACCTTGTGGAAAAGTAAACCTGAAATTGCTTAATATTTAACTGACATCTCGGAATGCAGTGTCCCTGAAGAGTACGAAGTGATGATTACACTGTGCTGGGCATTGGAGAATGATGCCTTTATCAGATGGCATAACGGTATGGAGGGGTCTAAAAAAAAACCCTTGCTTTCTTCTCTTTTTATATCTAGTGAACTGAAAATGTTAGTAAGTGAGAATGACTTCTGGTTTCTTTGCAGTTGGAAAGCAATTGTGTGCAGTTGGATGGCTAAGCACTGCAGACTCCTGTTCAAATTCATCCAATTTTGGTCTCTTTGGTAGGTTTTGTAATTTTAGAGAGCTGGTGAAGCATGGAAGTATAATGCAAATAATTCTAGCATTTCTTCTGTTTGCTTGCATATGCTTCTTTCCAGACAGCTGTATTAGTATGCAGCTGGAACAGAGCCATCTTGTGAAACAACTTCTCTATTTTTAGACTATTGTAATGTGAGTGAAGATATCCTCTGCTAATACCACACTATAAAGTGAATCACGGAAAAGATCTTGGGCACTGAATGTCTGGCAGTGAAATGCCAACGTGAAAAAAATATATTGGCGGTGCTCGGAGCAGGACAGGTACCGGGGAGTCCCTCGCTGTAGGGGAGTGACGGCTCTGACCTGCTTCGGAGCATCTCATAGCCCTGCGAATGGAGAGTCATTGAGAAAGCTCAAAGCTGGGAACCCCAGCAGGAGCGTGTCTTCTCCTCGTTGGTCATCCCTGGAACGCATAATCATCGAAACAAACCTGTCTTATTTCTGTAGAATTTTTAATATAATCCTATGATACTAATGAGGTTGTCACTCAGTGCTCGAGCTGCTAATATCAGAGGGGATTTAGCAGGCTCCAAATTATCTAGATGTTATCTACAAGATCTGTGAAGGCAAGGTTACTCTGGAGCATGCCATGAAGAGATGCTCTGACACGGTCCTTGTGAGATGCAGTTTCTTGGCATTGGCAATTTCATCTCTTCATACTGAATAAGACAGAATTTTCTACCTACTTATTTCTGCCTTTTATTGTTGGGAAATTCTAGAGAATCTTGATTAACATGCGTGGAGGAGCTGAATAATTCCTTTCCTCCAACCTGTTAGCATCTGGAARGCTGAGCACAGGTTTGCAGTAGCTTTTTCTCTTCCTTCCTTGCATGTATTCTTCCTCTTCTGCTGTGGCTCAGCCTTGAATAATTAAAATACTCTGCTCACTCTTAGCACTTCCAGAAGTAAAAAACTACTTGACTGYCAGTCTCTTGCCTCCTGTTCGCTCCTCCCATCTGCTGTTTTGATGCTAAATAGCACTGTTTTAAAACACCTTTCTTTTATCTTGAAGCCCGGCATGGTGGAACATCAGCTGCTGCTTCTCTCCTTCGTCCCCTCGTGCACGTATGCATGCACAGGCACATAGCCTGTCCTTAGGATTCGGAGGACTTAGGAGTGCTAATGCTGTGCACAAAAAGGGCACTCACCCCCAGATTGTCTATTCACCATCTGACATTTTGGTATGAATGTGAATAAGTCACGAATCTTCTTAAAATTCGGTTCTCTGCCAAACAGTGTGTCACTGTCCTTATTTGTTCCTCTCGGGCAATGGGGACTGCTAGTGAAAGGCTGAGAGTGGACTGGCGTAGGAGTATCRGTCTGCTGTGCTGAAATACATATATATATGTGTGTGTGTGTATCTATATATGTGTGTATACATACAGACATATGTATTTTATGTTGACAGTCTTGAAGGGTCTTTGTACAAAACTCTGTTCTAATGGTAGATGTTACCCTGACACAGAGACTGGTAGAAATTCAGAGGGAGATTCTAATCCATCGGTCTGGAAAGGCGCACACCAGGATATCTTCTGCCTTCTGGTTTTCATACTCGATGGCAGCAGCAACATTTGGATTGCAAAGATGAAATAATGAAAGCTGTTTTTGTTGGATTTAATCCCAAGCATTCCAGYTGGTTTTATGGCTTCTGAAATGAAGTTTGTAGTTCTTTTTAGCCGGGCCAAGTTTAACCTTATGTTCCCATTTATCTGTTTTGCTGGTCTTCTAAATAGCGGATCTGAGATGGCAAATTCATGTTTCATGGAAACCTAACTAATGGCTGCTGTGGAAAGGAACTTGATATCAATCTGGATGGCATAGATCACGTGTGCGAAAAGAAATGCTCAGAAAAATCTTGATGCATCCACATGAAGGCATAACAGAGCCACCTCCAAACACTGTATAAATAGCAAGTCTAAACCACAGATACCATCCACGCCCCTTCCCATCATTTTGGATGAGTATGCCACCACATATTCCCAACAAAAATATAACTGAAAAAGATGACAAATATATGGGACATGCAACGCTTGAAAGACTCGTGCTTACTTGTAGACGTGAAACGGCCTCCCTTCAGAATTATGAAGACCAACTTTTTTTTTGGAGCTGAACTTCAAAGCTCATCAAGTGTCGACGTGCCTTGGCAGCCCGTTCCCGTGCGCGGGCTGCTGCTGTGAGAGCAGGCGARCCCTGTTGCCATGCGGACTGGTCCTGGTGAAAGGCTACGGGCCTTGGCATCGTGTARTGATCGTGTAATGAAATGGCCTCAAGTTGCGCCAGGGGAGGTTTAGATTGGATATTAGGAAAAATTTCTTCACTGAAAGGGTAGTCAGGCATTGGAACAGGCTGCCCAGGGAAGTGGYGGAGTCACCATCCCTGGAGGTGTTCAAAAAACGTGTGGATGWGGYGCTTCRGGACATGGTTTAGTGGGCATGGGTRCTGGGTTGATGGTTGGACTCGATGATCTTAGASGTCTTTTCCAACCTTAATGATTCTATGATTCTATGTGTACGCCGGCCGCATCCTTGCAGGACAGAGCGCGTACGGCGTCTGCCCGCGCAGTGACGCGGCCCTGATGGAATGTGTGTGTGCGTGTCAGCTTAGATCTGCAGAGGCATTTCTGACCTCCTGAGCCCGGGAGCGTGCCACAGCGTGCTGCCAGGGAGCTTGCAAGCCCGAGCTGTTTGCAGTGAGCGCGCGGTACTTCACCGGCACAACAAGTGGTTCTGTAGCCATCTTCCAACGCTTCTCCGCAGCGGATGGTTCTGTAGCCATCTTCCAACGCTTTTCCAACGGCTGTAGCTCTCCAGAGTTTGGTGATCTATGAAAAGAGGCTCGGCTGTAGCGTGCACATGTTCGTTTCAGAATGTGTTCCTCTTTCAGAGCCTTCCCTGGGATCTGTGCCTGGTAAATAGGAGGGTTTTACATCTGGTAGAGCTGGTACAGACTTGCCTGGGGTTTTTAAAGCATGTTTATGTGTTGCTGCTTGGCAAGCTTCAACTGTAACTCTCGATTTCACGAACTTGCTCAGTTGTGGCACCTAAATAAGTCTGTTCCAGCCCCATTTCCTTCTTGCAGCGATGACCTCCTGGCAGCATCCTAGCAAAAGCATATTTAAAAGCAGTCACACCCCATACTCCTACTGTGGACATGTCCAGGAGAGGATGAGCTGACTGTTTCCACGCAAATTTGGTGGTGGTGACCCTACCTGGGCATCTAAACTCTGTGTGGTTTACTGATGTGCAAGTTGGTGCATCTGTAAAGGCAGAAACAAGCCAGTGTTGCTGTGGAGCGTCTGTGTGGAGGGGAGGGCTTCAAAAGTCTTAATGTAGAATGACTTAAGTTAAACAATGCATATAGAAAACATCAACTCCGTCCTCATTTCTGWGGTTATAGGCCATCCCTTTTTCCAGCAAGGCTAAACATAGCTAAACTTCGATTTTTTTTAATTTTCTTTTTAAAGAAACTTTGTGTAGTGTTTTCTTATTACTCTGGGAACCCTGGCTTATGTTTTAAGAGCAGAGGATCCTAGGTATGGGCAATTGTGATTTGGACTTTTGGTAATGCATTCTGACTTTTCCCTTTTTGTTYCTTYCAYTTAAAATCTCTCTGGTAGAMAACRTCTTTGTTAAGGGGGCATATTCTARACCTTTTTATTCAAGATGTTGGGCTTCAGTGTTTATGGATGGCAAACCTACAGCCAGAAGAAACCTAAGGTTACACTGATAGATGATTTTTGCTGTCATGTCTAAAGAAYGAAATGTACCATTAGTTGCATGATTTCTCCTTTATATGGTTCATCTAACTATGTATACAGTATATGCAGTTGTATGCTTCATCTTTGTTGTGGTTTTCTGTAACAATGCTAATTCCATGTCAATTTAAAGCAAATCCTATGATGCAATATAGTCGATTCCCGAAGCAGAAGGACCTATTGTACACCCTTGCGTTACCTGCAGAAAGTCTACGTTGAAGCCTCTCTTATTGTCCCTCTGCCAGTGGTGGTGAAGAGGCTGCTGGATGGCTTTCTGGTTTACTGTCTGTCTCTGCAGCTGTCTAGGTTCCAGTTTTATATGAATTGTTTCTAATGTATATGAATAAATAATGCTCTTCACCCACAACCGTCACATAAGCTGTAAGTTATATGTTAGAAAGATATCAGACCTCTATGACCAGTAAAAATTCTTTCTTCTCTACTAGAGAGGAGATAATGTTTTGAAAAAGATGATTTGATTTGTATTGTTTTGAATGCAAAAATTTCCATTCCCCTCCGCAGCTGCATGCCTCTTGGAGGTCCTTTCAGTGTCTAGAGGCTCTCCCACCCTTCTGATGATCTGTACCATTCCTCTCTAACAAGCCTGATGTTTCCTTACTCTTGCAGAAGAAAACGCAGAAATTACCCTGGATGTGTCATTAGCGTATCGCGATGACATGTTTGATGATTGGGAAGAAATAGCACATGCAATAGAGATCAGGAAGCTGAAATGCACCTTTGGCTCACCAAAAGTAAGGTGTTTTGATGACGCTGGAGGTGGGGAGGTGTGGGAGTGTGGCGGGAGTTGTCCTCTTCCTTTCCTTAATGGTGCTTCCTATAAGCTCTGAGTTGTTCAGTCGTAACTTTCAAATGTGTCAGCTTTCTCTTGGCTCAAAATCTTTGAAAACCTGATGAGCTCCGTATGCAAGTGGTTCTGTTTGATGATAGAAGAGAAGGAGATGAAGTCAAAGGTAGTCTTAAAACTATAAGGAGGAAAAGATCCAGGTGCAAGCAGAACTGTCCTCTGCAGTTGTGATCAGGCTGGAACTTGAATGCTTTSCTATACCCCAAACCGTCCTAGAGAACTTGGACCTTTCCATTTTGTGCTTCTGTGATGGACAAAACCTTGTTCCTCAGGAGTGGCGAGGAAATAGCCCACCAGGGACCCTGCAGCACGCAAAGAACCTGGAGAGGTGGGGCAAGAGTTTCTTAAAATAACTTCTTACTGCCTCAAGCTACAAAACTTAGGAGCAGAGAGCATAGCTAGCAGTTGAGAACAGAGCATCTTGTTTAAATAAAGATGTTTCTTTTTGTGCTGCAGACTGCAATTCCTGTGCTTAAATTAATCTGGTRTCTCTTTACCATGCCATGTTTTTCAGCTCTGTGTCTTGTTCTCCCATTTCACAGTCCTTTCAGCAACCCACTTATGTCTCTGGTAACACCTGTACTCTTCCGTATAGCTCATATACGCAGTAAATAGATACGAGGTGCAGAGGAGAGTATTGCTAGTAAAACRGGACTTAAGAAACTCCACATCAAGACGTGTGAGAGGGTTGCATATTTTGTTTTGGCTCAAGTGGTGCTTGCTGAGGGAGGAAGCTTGGATCCCAAAGCGGTCTTTCATCTTGAAAGACTCCCTTGACTTGAAATATATTTAAGAGCCTGAGACGTGAACCTGCTTGAGGTCAAACGCTATTGACTCAATGACACAAAACAATCAAAAACTTGAGCAAAAATGTCCCCAAACTGCTGATGTTCTCCAGACCTGCACAGACTCTCCCCAGGCGAAGGYTGGAATTAGCAAACAGGCTCTCGGTGCCAGCAATGGTCCCAGCTATGTTCAGCATCAGGGCTTTTGCAGACCCTCCCCATGGAGGGTGTGCTGGTCTGTCCGAGGCTGACCGCCGTCTTGCTGCTCTGTGCCCTTTCACTAGACCCTGGAGTCTGAAGGCCGTCACTACGACTGTGACTTCCTTCCCTTCATGGAGATCGGCAGCGTSGCTCACAAGTACTACCTCATCAACATCCGTCTCCCCGTGAACGAGAGGAAGGGCATTAACGTGGGCATTGGGGAAATCAAGGATATCCGCCTCGTGGTAAGTGTCCGTCTTGCTTCTGTCTGCGCTCGCCGCCTCCCAGGAGAGCGGCTGTGCCCTGCGATGCTGCGGTCAGCAAGGGCATCTCCCTTGGGGCTGCTGCAGTTCCTTTCTTGATCTCCCCTTCGATCCACAGCAAACATCCTACTCTTCATCGTGGGTAGCTCCTGCCTGCAAATGTGCCCTTCTTCCTTCCTGAGGGATGCCCTCTTTGACTCCTCTCTTCTGAGGACCCTTGAGCAGTGCCACCCTCCTGTACTGCTTGATGACCACCTCCAGAGCTGGGCTCTTCCCAAGCTCCGAGAGCTCCCCTCTGTCCTCTCCTCCCCGCCGCAGTCTGGCTCAGACACAGAGTTCTCCACCTGATTAAGCCCTGCCTCTCGCAGATAGGAGCTAAGGAGGAACAGAACAGCAGGGTTCAGGGGGGACCTGGTCTGTCTTGGAGCTGGCCATCAGCATGCAGATGTTTGGGACGGCTGTAGGCTCTCCCTGCTCCTGCCCTCCCTTGAGACTTGGTAGCTATGGGTGCTTTTCCCAGCTGGAAAACATCCCACCACCATCCGTCTCAGCAGAAGCAGCGAGCCAGCCGGCTGTGGTGGCTGCAGACGGCGGTGGGAGGGCATGTGTCTGGAGAAATGCGTTAATTTAGCTGATGCGTTTCCCACCAGTGGTGACTTCGCTTCACGAGTGTCTTGTTACTCATCTGAGAGCAATTCTGCCAGTTTTTTCTATGCTGTGTCAGAGTGCCTCTCTCTCGACRGCTCTCTACCTCGCAATGGAAGCTKCATGTGTTGGCGTTTGTTTTCAGGACTTTGGAAGCCTCCTCAGATGGCCTGRGTGCTAAGTAGGCACCTGCTCCCTTTCCTGTGTTGGGCAAACTGCGTCCTTCAAAGAGTRTTGCATCTACGTGTGCTTACATGTACTGCCGTGTACGTGCCTCTCCTGTAAGGAGAAGCACGGAGTAATGATGTTGAACCCTGTACAGCTGTTGCATTCCACCTTGGTTTCCCTTAGGGCATCCATCAAAACGGAGGCTTTACAAAAGTGTGGTTTGCCATGAAGACCTTCCTCACCCCCAGCATTTTAATTATCATGGTCTGGTACTGGAGACGGATCACACTGATGACACGCGCTCCTGTCCTSCTGGAGAAGTGAGTAGGGGCTTGTGTGCTGGGTAAGGTGACCCTCAAGAAAGGACCCTGACAGAGGTGGACACTGTCCACCACTGTCTCCCAGGCAGAGCCTGTGTTTGGGGAGACAGGGCTGGCCTCTTTTCTGTCCCTTCCCTCCACCCAGGCACACTGGGAGCAGGAGACATCCATAGCTTCTCTTTTCTTTCCCACTAAACCCACAAAGAATGAGTAGCTGCATTTGCCCGTGGCTGCTCAGAGGGGCTTAGCCCCGGAGGGTTTGCTGGCAGGAGGTGAGACCCCACCGCCATTGCCCAAACAGGGCCAGATTTTCTTCACAGCTGTTCTTGCACAGCTTTGGCTTCTGTGTCCTTGCCTTGCAAACTGGAAAGAGATGGTGTTTCTGCCTCTCCAGGGTCATCTTTGCTCTGGGAATTTCCATGACGTTCATTAACATCCCCGTGGAGTGGTTTTCCATCGGATTTGATTGGACTTGGATGTTGCTCTTCGGAGACATTCGACAAGGCATTTTCTATGCCATGCTCCTGTCGTTTTGGATCATCTTCTGTGGGGAGCACATGATGGTGGGTACGACACAGAAGGAAGGTGGTTTCCAGCCCCACTTGCAGCGGTACCTGGCAACTCCCTTGTACTTACTGAGTGTTGGAAACATGCTGTGGGGACTTGCTCCAGGTGAGAGGACTTCAGGCTAACTTGCTTTTCCTTTTTCTCCTCCTCCCCACCTCTTGACCCTCCRATTAGGACCAGAATGAGCGGAATCGTCTCTCGGGGTACTGGAAGCAGGTTGGACCCATAGCTGTTGGCTCCTTCTGCCTCTTCATCTTTGACATGTGCGAGAGGTAGGTTCAGCGCTGCTCCCGGGGCCTTCCCCGYGCACCTCCTGCAGCAGGGACCAGCAGTTTAACCCCCATGGCTGGATGCGCAGCCCCATCTCGTGAAGYGAGGAGAGGCTCCTGTGAGTGCGCTGAAGCACGCTGGTGTTTCCCAGCAGCGTATCTTGTCCCATACRGCCGTAAAGAAACGCTTCCCACCTCGTCTTGTCCTCGCCCGCACGGGAAAGCAGTGTGGCCAGCTCTTCCCAGGCTGTGGAACAGGCGTGGGGCTCTCTGAGCTTGTTGGCTCCTGTGGCAGCTCGGTGTTTTCTCTCCTCTTTGCAGGGGAGTGCAGCTGAAGAACCCCTTCTACAGCATCTGGACCACCGAAGTTGGCACGGAGCTGGCTGTATCCTTCCACCCRGCTTGGGACAGGCTCGGTCTGTGTCAATAGGAGAGGGAGGTGTTGCCMTCCTGCCAGATACCTGCGGGGTGTGGGGAAACCCTCCTCCTTTTGGCAGGCTGGGGCTGTGAGGTGGGGCTCCGGCGCTGCAGGAGATACCGGTGTCGTTTGGAAGGAGCAGTCCTGGCAGGTTTGGTGCTGGGTGCTGCCAAGGACTGGTGCTGTGCTTGAGGAGGTCACGGGAGAACTGAACCTCTCCTCAAGATGTCTGAGATTTGGGGGGAAGCACGGGGGATTTAGGTCCTGGGTGTCATCACGATAACCCCGGTGCCAGTGCTGCTCCAGCAGCGCCCGCTCTGCTTTCCCCCCCCAGCCCCAGCTGCGATGGCATCTGCTCCGGGGCCCTCCATGTGCTGCCATCACTTGGGCAGGCGTTCGGAGGCATTTCCACGAATTGCCCTTTCAGGTCCCGCTGGAAGGGCTCGCTTTCCCTGCCGTTAATTTTGATTTCTGGGCTGAGATAAGCTAATGCGATGAGTCCCCCTTCCGCGGCATCCAGCCCTCTCGCAGGAGCCTCTCTGAAGATCACGCTGGTTGGCGATGGCTTCCCAAGTCTCCTCTGCAGATTCCGAACGGGCAGGCGTTTTGGTGTGTTATCCCTGCCRTGCCGAGCGCGGGGGGACATCGGAGCCCCTGCTCCTCACCGAGCCGGGGGCTCTCCCGGTGCTGCCTCGCTCGTGGGCAGGCTGCCGTCCTGAGTGACTGCTGCCTGCTGGACGTTTAATTATGATCTTTGGGATGATATTAAAATAAGTGAATCGCCTGAATAATGTTTTCTATTATTTCTGTTTAGCTCGTACCATTTTCTCTTAACTTGCGCTGCCCAGATGGCCTTTATTATAGTCGCAGGAATCTGCTTGTGTCTCTATTTTCTCTTCCTGTGTTTTATGGTCTTCCAAGTGTTCAGAAACATCAGTGGAAAGCAGTCGAGCCTCCCAGCCATGAGCAAGGCTCGCCGCCTTCATTACGAGGTAATGTCCCTCCTTGTTGCGCAGATTCTTTATTTTTAAAATGCATTTTTGACCTCAAAGTCTATACTGAGACCTTCCCTATCCATATAGTCCTGAATTGGAAGATCTGATCTTTATTGGCTTTCTCGTGTTGCTCAAATCCCCTAAATACCTTTTTGTTTGACTGTTGTGAAGTTTCTTCTTTATTTGGGTCTTTAGTCCCAATGAAGTATTTTAAACTGTTAGGAGGGTATGCAAGCTAGCTCTCCTTTTCTATGAGTAGTTGCCATCTCCCAGCTTAATGAACAGTGTTGGAGAATAGAAGAAAATTGCCCAAATTACCATTTAAATTACTACGGGTTGTAAGCACATCAGTTCCCCATATCTCCATTTCTCCTCGTGTAATATTAATTATTGTGTTTAATGGAAAGTGTTGGTAAGACCACCCTGTTTTTCCATGGTGTGAATTCAGATTTTTGGGGTTGTCTTTTCCTAACCGAGTTGCAGGAGGGAAACTGTCCCGCTAGGATCAAAATGCGACATGTTCAGCCCATTGTCCCTGTTTTTAGCCTGTGATTTTCTGTCCTAGCTGCCTTTAACAGCTACAAAACACGAGGAGCTCTCTTTAAGTGCTTAAGCTGAGAATGCCTGTTGTTTCCATGGGTGTGTAAATATTTATCACCAGTGTTGTTCTGTTAAATCATGGTCACTTCTGATTTAAACAGGTCCGTTATCACCCATCAGGAATGCACATAAAAAAAAAAGAAAATTGGACTTGAGAGAATTTGAAGAAGATATTGAGCATTTTTTTCCATCTTGCCCTTTAGCAAGAGGCGCAGGACTTCAGCTCGTATTGTAGAGCTGCTGCATCTGTGCTCTACATACAAACATCTGGCAAGCATGCATCTGATCTGGAAGAGTTAAATTAATAGTCATTTGTTGTCGCAGTGTGGCATAGTAATTACGCAGACACTGACATTTCCACCAAAATTCCAGAAACAGGTTAAAAAAAACAACACACACAAAAACAAAACCAAAAGAATTTGTAAGTAAAAATGTAAAACGAGTGAAAGCAAGTACAGTATGCAGTCAGATCCCCAACCAAGTGATCTTGAGCCTTAGTTTGTATTATAATCTACATTTGCCGGTAACAGCCAGCGTAGTTTTGACAAGTGTTGAGAATCGCTGCAGTTTCCTCCCAGACAGACTCCGGAGGTGAGGATTAGTCGGGTGCGGACCCAGTACCCGTGCTGTAGGAACACCGACTCGTCTTGCTCGGCCGCGCAAGCTCTCCCCAGATGTTTGTTTTACAAAAGCTATGAGCTATCGGGCTGGCTCCTAGCGAAACCCAGGGCTTACGCTGACCTGCCTCCTCTTCCACATTAACTCTTGGTAAATCAGTCACAAAAGCAAATGTAATGGAAAGCCAGAGCTGTCCAGACATGCACACCCCGCTCGGAGCATCCGGGAGGAATGCAGACGTGTGGGGAGCGGAGAATATGGGCTGTCGTGAACACGGCGCGGAGGAGTGGGTGGAGGTTGTTTTGCTTTGGGGTTTCGTGGGTTGGACCCTTTTTTTTTCTTTGCTGTYTTTTTTTTTTATACTTGTGTCTTGTATATACTAAAAACAAAAATGGGTTTTGTGGATTCTGTTAATGTGACCAGTGACATTTCTCTCTAAACAGGGGCTGATTTTTAGGTTCAAGTTCCTGATGCTCATTACCCTGGCTTGCGCAGCGATGACGGTCATCTTCTTCATCGTGAGCCAGGTGAGTGACGAAGCTCGGCTTCCTCCGAGAACAGCAGCCTCCGATTCCCTAGCCGCTAACGGCGTCGGCTCACTTGCTGTTCAGACGAGGCATGGCTGTTACAAGCAGATTTGATAAGTTGCTCTAGAAGAAGTTGTTTTCATTTGTTTGAAGTACTGCTATAAAATTGCTSAGGCTGAAGCCTTCTCAAAGGCCTTTGGCTCACGGTAAGGTTTGGGGCTGTGCTGTTTGAAATATCAGCCAACACRGTTTAGTCATTTCTGAGAACTCAGCAAGAGGAAAAATGTTCTGTTCACATTGAAAGAATCCGGTGGCTGTGTGTGCCCACAGAGAAATAACAGAATTCAATCTTCTCTGGGTTGACTTTGCAACCCTGCTGTTTCCAACAGTATCTATAGCTATTTATTCTGAGCTCCGATGCAGTCTCTCTATACAATGAGCTTATATCGCTACTTAAATGTACTTTGATGGTTTACTCCAAGTGACTTTTAAGATTGGATTTCAGAGATGGCATTTCTGGTTGCTCCTAAGCATAGGCAGCTTGTAGCTTCAGGAGAGCCGTGGGTACAGCCTCGCAAGTCCCGTATTGCAGAATTACGGGTGCAGGAGCCGTTTCTCCCTCATTGCACCACTTACGCTTTGGGGTACAGGTGTGTCCCGATGAAAAATACAGCAGCAGATGATTTTGCTCTTAAAAATCTGTTAGACCGAAGCAATGGTTTGAGAAATGCCACGTGGCAATTTGATTCATCATTGAGTGCTGATGACCATAACCATCACTGCGTATGAGCGTAACACAAACAACCTCGTCCAGCTGCTCTTCTCAAGCTAGTTTAGCTTTCATCTTTCCCCCTTGTGTCTTTTTCTTTAATGGAAAGCCAACATTTCAGTGCGAACAGTCTGCGTATCTTCAAGCAATATTAATATTGATGATTCAAGTAATATTAATATTGATGATATTTTCATAAATCTTGACCAACCTCTGCGTGTCTAAGGCTGATGCTATCAGCCTAGGCCCCTCTCGTAAGACAGAAGCAGCAAGGCGGCATTCAGCACGTTAGCTCTTTGCATTATTCATGCTGGTTTTCCTTCCATAAAAGGTCTATTTATAGAAGTCTGATGTTTTCAGATGTAACTAGTTGTCTCCTAGGTACTGCCCTTTTTGTGGCAATCCTTGCTGAACACATCAGTTACGGCAGGGATATATCGCAGAATATGAGAGATTTTGTCACATTTAAGAATGATAAATCAGAGGTAAAGAAATCCCAATGCAATCATGTTGTAAGGACCATTTTTTTTTCCTGCAGATTGAGGCTAAAGAGGAGAATCTCCTCCTAAAGAGGAGAACTAGCCCGACTTCTGCATCACTGAATCTGTTATACTCCATTTACTCGATCCTGTTGTATTGACGCTGTTCTTGTTGATTTACTCCAAGTTATTGCTTTAGGGGGTCACTTCTGTATTTTTACAGATATTTGGTCCTACTGACCGGCCCGTGCGTGTCTGCTTTCTCCCGGGCAGGTGACCGAAGGCCACTGGAAGTGGGGGGACGTAACGATACAAGTGAACAGCGCCTTCTTCACCGGCATCTACGGGATGTGGAACCTCTACGTCTTCGCCCTGATGTTCCTGTACGCGCCGTCGCACAAGAATTATGGTGAAGACCAGTCGAACGGTAAATGCCTCTAAATGATCTGAAGGCTGTTACGGGAAGAAAGCGATATAAAATGGGTGATACCTTTTGTGCATTTTTTTTTTTCTTCTTTTTTGGCCAAAGTACGTGTGTAGAACTGTTGAAAACGAAATGTTATGCAAATGATGGTTTGGTTTTCCTAGCAGACATTTTAATTAATGACCAGGTTAGACAGGTTTGAGTAGTTAGCCAAGGCTGTCTAAAACCTTCTAGATGGTTTTTGTACTTTTTAGCATTGCCCAGTTGTAACTGTGTAGCTCAAATTGAGGGACGGGGAAAGGAGAAAATAGAAATCTGGGCCAGTGGAGAATGGCAATGCTGTTGGTTTCCTTTATCAGCAGTCTTCAGAAGCACAGAAATCATCCTTTACCGATATGCTTGTATTTAAATAACTGTAAATAAAAGCATTTATAGAAATGTCGCATAGTCCATAGCTCAGGTAGGTCCTGAGAGCCTGGAGGGAATAAAACGAATCTTTTGCTTCCTAATTGTCAAACATTTTATTGTGAGACCAGGCTAACAAAATAACTCTGTTTCTCAGGTGACCTGGGAGTAAACAGTGGGGAAGAGCTTCAGCTCACCACCACCATCACCCACGTGGATGGGCCGACGGAGGTTTATAAGCTGGCTCGCAAGGAGGCTCAGGAGTAACGCCGAGATGGCCTCAGCTGGGACCCAGACCGGGGTGGAGAGCAGAGGACAACACAACGCCCTCCGGGAAGAGACCTCTCTGACCGAACTTGCTTCTCGAGCACCCTGGATCTCGTGTATTTTCACAGAGCCGTGACACCAAGCAGAACATTTGTAAACTCTTTAATATGGTGTAGTTATTTCTGGGGGGAGGGATACGTATATTGTGTTACACTCAAGCACGTAAAAACCTGCTCGAAAAGCATTAAGGTTGCAAAGTCGCACGTTCAGAAGTTAGGAAGGGGCGGAGCTGGCATGGGGCAGTTTTTATTTGGCTGCCGTGTGCCTGGGCATAAAGGTGGTGCCGGGAGCTCAGTCGGTGAGGACGAATTCAGTACTGGGAGTTGTCTTCTTGTGTGCAACTTTAAACACGGGGTTGGCTGGGGGGAGAACTAAAGCCTGATTTTAAAAACATCTAATTCCACCATCTATAGTTGTTTTGAACCTTGTTTGAGGTCTTTAGTACAGCCCTGCAGCTCTGCAGCAAAACTCTGTCACTTGAAGGAAACGCAGCTGGGGAAGGGAGTAGCCTGTTTGTAATACATAAGATTTTAGTAGAAGCAGCAACATGCTTTCTCAGTAGGTTTTACAGCTGTTTGTTAAATAAATAGAGAGGAATGTAAAAACTAGATGCCTGAGCTGAGTTGCAGGAGAAAGGAGTGCTCCCGTCCCGAGTTCCCAGAGGTCCTGCAGCCAGCTCCTGCCTATTCTCAGCCCCTTTGGCTTCCCTTGCTTTCGTTATCCTCCTCCATCTTACTTTTTTGTTACAGCTCCTTCGTTTTTATGCTGCTTACGTGCCACGGGGAGAAGAGAAAGGCCACGAGAGGGAGGGCGGGTTCTCAGTTCCTGTGCGTGTGAGCTGGGCAGAGGACGCCGGGCAATCCCGCTCCTCCTTGCACTGCCGGGATGGAGCACGCTTGGCAGAGCTGGATTCTCCCAGGGATTATCGGACTTGGAGAAATCCACTTGTCCTGCACTAACGTGGATATTTGCTTTTCAGAGCAAAAGCAGACAACGAGGTTGCTCACCCCTGTGCTGTGTCAGGGTGGCTCTGACTGAGACTGTTGGCAGTGCGAGGGGACTGGGAACTGGGCTGGGCTGGAGGCTTAAACTGGACCGTGCTGGGGACCAGTTAAGAGAAGTGTTAATGGTGTGTGCGGGAAGAAGCACGGTCAGAAGGGTCTGTGCTGCTCAGGGCCTGGAGGATCCTTGTTAGCTGGCACTAGGAAATGTCTGTGTTAACTACTAGTAACTTGTAACTCAACCTGCCGGTTTTGTCCCTAAAAGATAAGAATCTGGTACCGCTGTCTGCTGAAGGGTCCGAGATTAGGGAGAGAGGGGAAGCTTCCAAAGCCGCTGACAGGCAGTCATCGCGGGTACTGGTAGAAGCACTGTCCTGGAAAAAGGGACACGTTGTCCTTGGATTCTTAAAACTTTTGAAATTACACATCAATTGTTAGAGTATTAAGGCTGCAAAATGAAAGTATAATTGGGRAATACCAGAAGCGGTATCACCCATGAAACCTTAATCCGTCTGTAGCCAACCTGTGCGTCACCACGTGCAATTACAGCCCGCTGCACGCTGGCTGTGCTGTCCCGGGTTGGTGTGGGAGTTTGGGGCGCTGGGCGGGGGTTGAGGCTACGCAGGTGGGGCTCCCGTTGGCCCCGGAGGGGCTGGTTCACCCCCAGCAAACAGCTCGTCCTGGGTGATGCCCCTSCCTGGCTGCGGCAGACCCCCTCTGCAGAAGGGCTGCCCCGGTTTTAAGTGGAGCTACTCTAGGATTTTCTTAGAAGAAAGCAGTTCTGTTCRTTGTTCTGTTTGCCCTCAGCGGGGTCCCCAGCTCCCCCTGCCCCTGCCAGCGGCTCGGGGGGACGCAGGGTCAGGGCCGAGGAGCGCCGGATGCATCGCTCCGGGTGAAGTCCCTCGTGTGCCGCTGTGTCGGAGCGTGTGAAGTCACTGTAGCACAGAAAGCGCGGAACGCTACTTAGGGAGGTAGCTTCGGGTGATTTTRGATACTTGAACTTGGAACACTAATAATTTCTTTATAAGTGTGGGGTTTTTTTTGTAAAGTGGGATGGCAATGCCCCTGTGCTGAAAGGAAATGTGGTTTAAAAGAAAATAAAATAGAAAAAGGAGGGGGCACGCTTACTGTATGTGGAACAAGTGCTGGGACCGCACCTTCAACACGGATGGCAAAATGTAACTTGTAAGGAAAATAAGTGCTAGTAGGTCCAAGCAATGTTCCGACTTGCAGCAGCTATTCAATTACAAAGTGAATTAAATTAACGCACATCATCATAACTCCGGCACATTCCTGGCTGAGTGCTCGACTTTGCAACTTTAACGTCCTTTTTACATTGGGTTCTTACGTGATATTTATGTTGTTCTGATAGATGTGTCCATGGTTTCTTTTACAGCTTAGTATAGCATTGCATTTTGTAAAGGCTCCTTACAAATGGGGAATTGCAGCTTTAAAACCAAATTTTGTGTCAAACACTAACAATTTGTTTACGGGGCGCGTGTATGTGTGCGTGCGTGTGTGTGGTTTTTTATTTCTTAATTCCTAAGCCCTACTCATGTCTCAGAAATAGTCCCTGGGTCTTATTAAAATATATCCTTTTTTGTTTAGGTTGAGTTCAGTTTTTACAGAATGCTTTAAGCAACCTGGAAAACGTGTAGTTTTGTTAATTTAAATAAAATATACAATATTATGGATTTGTCTTAGGCCTGGTTCACTGACTGAGAAATCATAGCTCTCCTGCTGTGATCTTGTTTGCTTTTGTTTGGTCTTTTACTTCAGGCAGTTGCAAGTCGCACAACTTGTTGCTGGGGAAAATGGTTGACTCACTTGGACAATTTTCTCCTGCATCCCTCTCCAAATGCTTTGCAGTGCAGAAACGCGGTACTTCGGTGCTGATGGCGTTCTGACCTTTAAAACCTTTGCTTTAGGACTAATTGTTAGCAGAGCCATTTCTGCCTTGCCTCTGGAGCATCGGTTGCAGCTCCTGCACGTTGTCTTTCTGTCTATAATCCAGGAAAAAAAAAAAAAAAAGAATGTTTCCCAGGACTTGCACTTAAGGAGTAATGGAAAATTTGATGACAACAGATTAAGTTCAATATCAACAGCTTGAAGTTGCCATTGCAGTAGGGGCTGCCTGGATAAAATGGCACGTGAGAGGGGAACTGGGCTGCAGAGTTTTTGTGGCTCCATTTCTGCTGCAGCTTCTCTGCCACGGCGAGGAACTAGGGCTGCTCAAAGACAAACTAGAGGCAGTACAGCACTTTCAGGATCTAATGAATTTCAAAAGAGCAAATTCATGAATTTTAAATAACTGTAAAACCACTGCCACCCGCCCACACGGCTTCTCTTCCCAGGTTTCTTATTTGGGCTCTTTGCTCCTGGGGCGCAGCCCTGCCCTGGCAGGCCTTTGCTGCCCTCTGCTGCCAGCAGAACACGGCTTTCAGCCAGATTTAAAAAAAAAAAAAAAAAAATCCCTCACCTCTAAAAATGTGGGAAATTTGCTTACGTGTAGAAGTTCCTATTATCTGCAAAGTGCTGCTCGGGGTCAGAGCTGTCCCAGGAGCTTCGTGCTTCTGTGCCGCCGGGCAGGGACACGGTGAGAACTGGGGAGGAATGGGAAAAACTACCTGAGAGTTTCCTGAAGAGGCTCCCTGGTGTTGCCATGAGCAGCCAAAGTTGAGGAGGGAAATGGGTTATGGTAGACYTTTGTGGGGGCGCTGGGGACCACGGTTCTTGAGGTCAGCAAATGGTCTTTGGTTGGAACCGTTTGACTGTTTTTCTTATTAGACCACTTTCGGCATTTTCTTAGAAGCCTGGGACCGGAGCCTCTCTCTGCTCTAAAACCGGTTTGTGACTGAAGGGCAAAGCGAGGCGCTGCAGCGGACTCCGACGGAGCCGTGTCTGCTATTCCTTTGCTCCCGGTCTGGCCCGTGCGAGGTGAGGTGTAAGCGTGCAGTGYGCGGGGCTGAGCTGCCTTCAAACAGAAAGCTCAGCGTGGGGTGACGGCGATGCCCGGAGCTCCCTTTGCTCCCTCCCTCCTGGGGCACCCATCCACAGCAGAGGAGCCACGAGAAGTCTATGCTGTGATACTTGCAATGACGTTCTGGGAGGCACTGGGAGAACTGGGCTTGTGACCCGGATGCCCATCCCTCTGCAAGGGTACGTTAGGTCTAGGAAAGGCTCAGGGAAGGGTGCCAAAAAYGGCTGAAGGTTTCATGGCTGTGTCTCGCTGCATGCCTGCTGGCCACGAGCTCTTGTGGGACCGATCTGGCCAGCGTTCTCCAGCTTAAAAACGGAAGAAGCAACTTGTGACTGGGTGGGTTTGAGTGTCCCAGCAGCGGCCTGACGTTGTCCCCAGGTCCGATGGTGCTGGGGAGAGGGAGGTGCTGGTGTTTTTCTCCTTGTCCCTTTTAAACCTGCTCCCAGCAGGCCCCAGACAATTAGTATGTTGTGGGACACTGAAATACATCCCCTCTCCCACCACAAATCCTGTAGCCCAAGGCTATTGTATGGGATTTCATTATGATGGAAATAAAGCAATGGCTGTATYGCCGGGGAAGGAACTGCAGGAGACTGAACTGTAGGAGATGAGATGTACAGAGCTGGGGACTGCTGCTCACGTCCGCTCTGGTTCTTGTTAGAAATGACTGTCACTCCTGCTCTCAAAGATGAGACACAGCCGGTGCATTTTTATTRGGGTAAAATATGCAATAAGCAGCAACAGATTTATTTTTGAAAGGATTTTGCTCTGTGGTTGGCGCACAGACGTGTCATGGATCTGCTTTCCTACTTAGCACCTRGCACGACACTGTACAAGAGCCGATGGCTCTTTGAGCTTTTCCCTTGTCAGAGACTGTTACAGGAAATCAATTCGCACTTCAGGCTTTAGATCTGSAGTTTTAAATAAAAAACAAGATCTTATCATGGCTATAATTGTTGGTACCTTCYGCTTCTCCATCTCTGACATGTGTAAGAAGCGAGTCTGGTGTGGGTGCTGCACAGGGCGAGCCTTTCCCGAGCAGGGGCAGGGGCTCAGCCCCCCGCTCTGCTTCCCCCCCCCCGGCTGCGTTGGCCTCTGCTCCGGGGCCATCCGTGTGCTGCYGTTACTCAGGCACACRTTGCTGAGGCATTTCCACRARTTGCCCTTTCAGGTCCCGCTGGAAGGGCTCGCTTTCCCTGCCGTTAATTTTGATTTCTGGGCTGAGATAAGCTRATGCGATGAGTCCCCCTTCCGCGGCATCCAGCCCTCTCGCAGGARCCTCTCTGAAGATCACGCCGGTTGGCGATGGCTTCCCAAGTCTCCTCTGCAGATTCCGAACGGGCAGGCGTTTTGGTGYGTTATCSCTCCTCGCTGCCGTGCYGAGCGCGGGGGGACGTCGGAGCCCCTGCTCCTCGCTCGCGGGGAGGCTGCAGGTCCGGTGTTTGTTTCTGACTCAGCTGAGCTGACGTGTGATGGCTCCATGCAGTGAATTCCTTGCTGAGACCAATTAAATATTGTCCTATCCTTTGGCTGTTTCATTATCTCGAGTCAAGGAAAGTTTACATCCATTATAATAGCGGGCACTTGTGTTTTCTTCTATTTTTTCCATCCYCATTTTGTTGTGCTTAAAGCCCTCCAGAGTTTCCAGGGGAAGGGCATTCTTCGAGGCGCAGATAAGGCTCGCTCATGAGATGGATGTTATGTCTCAAAAACAGATAAGCCACTGTGGAACATTTTCTAATAAATATTTTACAGGCTGAACTGCACTCCCAAGTATTGGCATTACTGGGGAGAGACATCCTTTCTGATAAGCAATATGCACCAGTGACACACATCCTCTGGTTTAATAATAATTCATGTAATTCCAGAGGAAAATCCTGTTTCTGCCTTCAGCTGCTGTCTCGTACCTCTCCACAGGAATCAGTGACACTCAAAGCAATATTAAGAAGATGGCTGTACTGGCCGTGAATATCAAGCTCCGTCTCCCACAAGAAAAGGAAAGCCTTGGTGAGCTCCAGAGGAAAAGCAGCAGAAATGGAGCAGAGTGAAGGCAAAGCAGCCTTGGGGTGCTGTGCYCCAGGTCACTCGGACATCCCCCGGCAAGACCCCGAGGGCCTTTGGGAGCTGTCAGCGCCGGGCCATGCCTCAGTGGTACCCAAAAGTTGGACATTTTAACTTGGGGAGGTCAGAACTGGAGTTTGCAGAACTTCCTCTGTAGTGGTATAGGAAGTAAAATACATCGGTTTCTAATTCAGAATTGCCCAAAGCGCCCACGTTCTGGCCCGGTTTCAGCCTGGCTGTTGCGGTCTGGGTAAGGAGAGGTTGTATGGGAATCCGCGTGGGAGCTGAGGGCTGTCAAACCCTAAACGMAGCCTGTTTCTGGGGTGCCCCGTCCATGCTCAGGAACCCCTCACTCATCCTCCCTGCCAGGAGCAAGYGTGGGGGAGGCAGCGGCAGGGGCTGTACGTGTGGGCCTAAAGCAGGGCCCCCCCTCCACCCCAAAAGCATTGACCTGCCTGATTTCAGCCACGTAGCTCCAGGACGAAGTTACGAGCAGACCCTGCAGACTCTCTCCTCTCCAAAGGAAACAACCAATGAATTTTGGTGGGATGTCCCCCATGCTTGCTAAGCAATGGGAGAAGGGGATTTACCACCCCTGACGTGGATAGGAAAGCGGTGAGGAGCACTGCCCGGGCTTGGTAACCCGGGAAAGCACGTTCTTGTGCAATCCCTGCAAGTCCCAAGGGAGTCCTGACATAACAGAAACAACCTCTGGCAAAATCACTACAGAAAAGGGATCTGATCACCTTCACCCGTCCCTTTCGCGGGTCCCCAGCGCTGTCCTGCACCAGCTTCCAGCTCCAGACGTTCCCCAGGCAGTTTTCCGGGGCAGCAGCAGRAGCAGGCAAAGCAGCAGACGGTGCCTCTCCCCCGGCTCCCTCCGCTCTCTGCCTTCTGGGGGGGCTCTCGCAAACAGCTGATTTCCTTTTAAAATTTCCATTTAAAATTTCCCTGGTTGCTGTCAGCTCCAGCCAAAGCAAATCCTGACGGACGGCGGGGCGTTGAGCCGGCATCTCGTGGCCATGTCCCTCCTCGATCGCTCTGTCCCACCCAAGACGGAGGYACTGCATGGGACATGTCTCTCTCCTTTCCAACCTTTTTCCAAGGAGGCTGGAGACCTTCCCCCTCTTTTGCCTCTGCTAAGTTGACTTGCAGTTTCTTTCCAACCGTACTCCCTGGAGAAGAGTCACGAATCCTTTCTCCAACACAAGAGCCCGTTGGCTTTTCGTATCGCCTTATTTATCAAACAAATACCTCGTAGAAAGCGCTGCCTTGTAGCTTGTGCTGGTCTGGGCTCRGTCCTGAGCCCTGCTCAGCTGCCTGGCGTGGATAGAACACAGCCGGCTGGCAGGTTGGGCTCCGCGGCGGGGGGAGACCTGCCAAAAAGGGCGAGATCCCGGGGTGAACCACCTAATTGGGTTCAGATGGACAGCGGCTGAGGAATGCTAATCCGTCCCAAACCTTGGAAGGCTTGGAAAACGTTGTCTGAAAATCGGATATCTGCCTTTGAGCAAACGTGGCTAGCTGAGATAGCGAATAAGCTACTAATTACTAGTTAGCATTTCATTGTGGCTAATAAATACCTCATAAACACCAGAAATGACGTTTTATAAATCAGCTCTGGAAATCCCCATTAATGATAGGATTCGGGCAGAGTGAATGACTTGCAGGTTATTAGGCCGAGCAAGTCATCCTGCCTGGAGAGGCGAGAACTGTGAAAGCAGCCACACGCGGGACGGGAATCGTTTTCCAGCGAAGGGAAGGTGCGAGGTGATTAAACCCTCCCCTGAGCCACTTGCAGCGGACAGACAGAGGTACGTGGGACTCGGTGCCTGCTACAGAAAGGTGCTTTGCCAGCMCTCAAAACCGCAGCAAAGGCGGGTGAGCAAGGGAAACTCTTTCAAGCGGACACGAGCATCTCCTGGGTTAAAAAGGGCTCTTGTGACCACTTTTGTCACGGCCTAGCCGTGTTTTCATCTGGGATGCTGCTTGCAGGCCCTCGTGCCGTAGCCCAAAGGACTCAGGGGAGTGAAGCCTTTGCAAAGGGACAGTCTCTACCCTTGGAGAGAAAGAATTTAATTTCTCCAAGCAAATCCCTGCAGGAGATGCAAGATGCAAGAAATGCACAGGGGAGATTAAATGCACGGGGGACTTTCACCACCATATGCACRTAGTCGGGACAGCCCGGGTACCATTACAGCACCCTGGGGATTTAAGAATCCCCAAGGACACGGTCCTGGAGAGCTRGTTAAGCTGCAATGCCCTGACTTCGCAGGCTTGTGCAGGCTGGGGCACAGGCACCAAATGTGGGTCTTGCTTAAATGGCTTTGATGGAAAACTACATGCAAAGAGTGGCAAACAGAGATTCAGGGTTCTCTTGGCCGCCCAGGAGAAAGAGCACCTTCAGCTTGCCGAGGTATGGTGGATCCTGCACTGGGGACGGGAACGTGATGGAGGGATTCAGGAAACAGCACTATGGCTGCTCCAAAAATCA
Source organism: Oceanodroma leucorhoa (assembly GCA_030449065.1). Taxonomy (NCBI): domain Eukaryota; kingdom Metazoa; phylum Chordata; class Aves; order Procellariiformes; genus Oceanodroma; species Oceanodroma leucorhoa. The sequence goes on from JASVER010000164.1 coordinate 654,586, forward strand.
GATGGCAAATGTGGTCAGCTCGGGCGTCAGCATTCCCCAGCAAGTACTTCAGGAACAGCTTTTGTGGTGCTGCAGGCGGAAACATGGACTTTAAAGGGCAGGAGGTGGGGAGAGAAACGGGCACGGGTCAGCCCAGGATTACACCTGGATTTTAAAACTAAGGTGTTTCAGGATTGCAGAGGCCGTAAGGAAATGAAGAGAAAAGGGCTGCCGAATGAAAGCCTGTAGAAGATTCCTGCTGACGTGACGAGGCAGATCTCCCCAAGCTCCTGTGCAGGGATATCTGCAGGGGAGCGCGCTGCTGCCAGCACGCACGCATCGCCTGTCCTCTGCGCCTCTCCTGGGCACCGTGCCACCGCAGCAGTGTCCCTCGGACACGTCACTGCCTGAGGCGTTTGGTTCTGCTCGTGGTCTAACACACGGAATCCTACGTGGTTACCCAGCGGGCAAGCCCTTGTATGTACACCTACGAGCTGGGTTTCTTCAGATGACTAATTAACAACAGGAGAAAATCTCCCAAACAGCATCAGCTCTCCACATAGTTGTGATTCAGCAGCTGCGATTACAGCATTAATAATTCTCTAATGTAATAGAAGTACAATTTATTAGAACTAATTTCCATCCCCTTGTATTAAGCATGAAGCAATGTTGATTAGTGTACTGTTAGAGATCTGTTTTATTCCCCTATTTCCATTTTCTTCATTATTATTATTATTGTTGTTGTTATTATTATATCATTATTATTATTKCAGACAGGAACTTTCAAAGTAGCTCAGCGCAACTGGGCGCCTTACTGGCTTTCGAGGCTTTTTTTTGAAGGTCTCGGTTATAGTTCCCCTTGATTTTGGATGGCTTTTGATCCAGGTCCCAGGTGTTTCTGAGTACCTTGCAAAAGTTGGGTGTTCTGCTTATATGTTGTGCAGCTGAGCTGAGAATCAGCCCTAGTCTTCATCAGCGGCTGACTTTGAGATAGCTTGCTTCTGCGCCTAAAACAGCTGGCCCAGTAGTTGAGCATCTGCTTTCGTTTTCCCCTAGTAAATAACGCAGTGAATGATGACAGGACATGACAGGGCCTCATGTTAAGATTGAAGCTCCTTGAGAAAATCCTCTGGGCTTTTAGTGTTGGACAAAAAAATCCAGAGCAGTATGAAATAGGTCCAAAGACCCTTTTTTTTCCATTCTGGGATAGGAGGCAGGCATTACAAGGCTGCTCGGTAAGGACAGAGGTGGATTCAAAATAGATGGGAGAATACCATGGAGTCGGTGAGGCAGCAAGTACCAGAGAAATAAGAAACGATAACCTGGAAAACCACAAATGGTTTTGGAAGAATAAGCTTGGGGAAGGACTGAGAAATGTTTCCTCCACCAGTGCTCGCTAACACTTCAGGTGCTGCTGTACCTCCCAAAGTGGGATTCGGCTACAGACAATAATTGCTTAAGTGTTTAACTAAGAGATAGAAACACAAATGGGAACGATGCCGCTGCAGTAGCCTTCCGCGCAGCAGACGCAGGCTTGGTAACAGAAGCTACAATACTGGGGGGGGGCCAGCCAGTCATTTTTTCTATYCAAGTATCCATGTGCGGTGGGGAAGAACTGGGGCATCCAGAAGTCAGGCTGTGACCAGGTTGTATATAATCCAGATACAAGCCCGAGCAACAACGGTTCATGAAATGCATCAATTTTTAGTAGGCTAAAAACGCGCAGCRGGAGGACGAGGGATGTGACAGCAGGACGGTGAGGAAGCACAAGGAGGGCAARCAGGGCAGGAGAGACAGGCAGGAAAGCTTCTCAATGCCATCAGGACCCTTCTACTGTTKTTTTTTTTTTTCCTCAATGCAAGGAGAGACTACCTGGAAAGGGAAGCGCTGCCTCTTCAGCCATCAGAAATTCACCTGCTAATACACGAGCAGCAGCCCCATGGCCTGACACAAGGACATGCCTGTGCCGACAGATTCGGGACTTACCAGATATTACCGTGAGGGTGACGTGGGGTGGCACAGCCCGGCGGTGGGTGGCTAATTAGCAGCAGCACCGACGTGTCTCTGTCTTACCTGCAGATGCTCAGTTGTTATTCCGTAGTTTCTGAGCAGTGCCTGAGCCGGGGGGGGGATCGCAGGCGCTGTTGCACTGGCGGGGAAGGGTGTCACAGGGCTGACCACCTCCTCCCGGCGAGCCGGTTCGGTCCCTGACACAGATCTGCTCTTCCCGCGTCGCTGCTCAGAACAAAGGTGGGCACRCGTCCAAGAAGGCAGGCACCGGCGTGGGCAAAAACCTCCTCCAGCATCAGGAAGAACGAARACTATTCACAGGCCTCGAGAGAAGGGCGAGCTGCTGTTGCACACGCGGCCAYGCTCACGTCAAGACGTTTCTCCGCCGGCAGCAGTGGGGTGGGCCCTGCCCGGCTTCCCTGGGACGCGGGAGCCTGCCTCTCCTCTACACCACAGCCTCTTYGGCATCCCTTCAGGTGGGGACCGGCCACCAAAGGGAAACCCACCCRCACTTTCTGAACGGTGTGATCCCTTTCTGTTTCTGAGCAGCATCTGGCTGATGGGAAAGGACCCAACCAGAGCCTGGCACCAGCTGAGCCGCTGCGGAAACGGTTTCAAGCGGGGAACTGGACCGTTTGCCCCTCACTACAAGAAGGACATTGAGGTGCTGGAGCGYGTCCAGAGAAGGGCGACGAGGCTGGTGAAGGGTCTGGAGCACAGGTCTGATGAGGAGCGGCTGAGGGAGCTGGGGGTGTTTAGCCTGGAGAAGAGGAGGCTGAGGGGAGACCTTATCGCTCTCTACAGYTACCTGAAAGGAGGCTGTAGAGAGGCGGGTGTTGGTCTCTTCTCCCAAGTAAYAAGCGATAGGACGAGAGGAAATGGCCTCAAGTTGCGCCAGGGGAGGTTTAGATTGGAYATTAGGAAAAATTTCTTCACTGAAAGGGTAGTCAGGCATTGGAACAGGCTGCCCAGGGAAGTGGTGGAGTCACCATCMCTGGAGGTGTTCAAAAAACGTGTGGATGTGGCGCTTCGGGACATGGTTTAGTGGGCATGGGTACTGGGTTGATGGTTGGACACGATAATCTTAGAGGTCTTTTCCAACCTTAATGATTCTATGATTCTATGATTTTCTCCCTTAAAGGTCCGTTGCTTGATCCTTTCCCCGAGTGAACAACTACAACTGCTGCCTTAACACCCAGTAATTCCCGTGCGGTGCAAGGGCTGGTGCCGGTCGCTGCCCTGCGGGAAGGGGAGGTGTTAGCTCCGGGAACCACTCGGGTGCTTTGCAGGGCGCTGGCATCGAGACCCGAGCGCCTGCCGCTGCCCTCCCTCACGCCAGGGAAGAGGTTGCAGAGGCTGCCGCTGGCTCAGCCACGGCCAAGGCTTTATTTTAAGGCCAGAACCTCAACAGGCATAAACTGGCAGAAGTCTATTGCCTACCGTGAACACAGGAATAAACTACCACGGTAAAGTAGGGTAGGGTTTCTGGGGAGAGACAAAAAGGTGGGATATTGCCTTAAAAAGGCTTTTGCACAGCCGGTTGGCCCTGAGCAAAATGAATCTGTTTATAAATTCCAGCAAAAGGGATTTTGCCTGGTCTGCTCCCAGTGTCACGGCCAAAGCTGGGGCCGATGGGTCAGGTGTGTTGGATGCTTGCAGAAACTGAATTTTGGGATAGGGGAAAACTAATTTTAGCAACAGAAATCGTGCTTTTGTCAACATTTTTTCCTTTTTGGGCACACTCCATCTGCTCCAAGATTCATCTCAGACCACCTATAAGCATATCGCTCTCCAGCTCCTGCACCAGTGCAAGCAGATTTATAGCTTTTAACTTGCCAGGCACCTGCAATTGCCTTCCCAAGGTCGTCCTCTGTCATGGAGGTCTTCCCTCCCTCTCCCACSGCGCCGTGCACAGTATGCCCTGCAGCTCCCTGCCCTCCGAAGGCAGCCCTGGCACTGGAGAGGCTGTGGGGAAGCAGGGAGCCGCGGGGGGAGACTGCTGGGGAGCAGCCAAGGGATCAAGCCTCGGACTTCGAAGAATGCCGCTCGCCTTTGATCTGCGTGGGGAACGGCTCCCTGCTTACGTCCCTGCGGGGGGAAACAGGCTCCCACCGCTGCCGAATTGTTCTTTGTCTTTATTCTATCACCTGCGTCAGTACACAGGCTACGTGTGTCTTTCGTCTTTCGGTTCCTGCATTAATTTCACGACTCTGTAAGTCATCRGCAGGATTCAAATCCAGGCTACCTTAACCTCCTCCTCCACTTGGCTTTTACAGCTGCTCTGGATCTGTTAGTGTCAATGGGGCAGAGCAACGTCCCACCAGGGAGTGATCCTTCACTTCCCCGGCTCCGAGCTTTCTAGGAAGGGCTGTGGCAAATGCCTCCGAAGAGATTTAACTCTTCGGCTTGCAGACCTGAGCGTGTCCCAGCTAGAAGCTTGCCTACTCATCCCAGACTGCAAGCAGCAGCATCGCCCTTCTGTGACGAGGATGTAATTATGGCTTTTGAAACCACGGGTTATTAAGCGTCGTGTGTTGGGATAAGCAATTATTTCTTAGAGTTGAGGCTGTGAAAGAGACAGTCACTGCCRATCCGCATGGAGAGCACAGGAGGAGCTGGGGACCGGAGCGGGCAAGCCTGCTGTCTGAGACGTGCCACCAAAGGAGCACGCAGACACGTGTGTGGTTGGGGTGGACGGGAGGCCAGGGCAGGGCAGGTGGTCTGCAGGAGAAGCTGAGGACAACCATGTTGCTGTAGACTTTCAGAAGTATTTTATTTTCCCCTTTTAGAGCTGTTATTCCCCAAACCAGGCCCTGTAGCCCACGGAATCAGGGGAAACATCTATGGCACCGTCTTTAACCACGATTTCGGTTACAACTTCTGTGAGGGGGAAAGAGCTTTGGACCATCCCCTCCTGAGGTCGGCGGCACAGGGAGGTCCTCGGGAAGGTGTACCGGCCCCTTCGGCTGCGGAGTTTGTCCTGCTGTGGTTTAACTGTAACAACAACAATAAAAAAGTGAAGCTTTGCAAAAGGGTTTCTTAAACACCCCYGTCTTGAGCCACATGAGAGTTACAGACAAGATAGCCAGACTCTGAAGACACCCCTTGGCCAAGGGTACCCCCATTTTCAAGCCTCCCAGTCGGAGCTGAGCTCTTAACAGGGACATTTGTCCCCCTTGCTCTCTTCCTGCTGAATGTCCCGGCAGCGGAGCACCACAAATGCCCTTTAGTCACATTTTAAAATTGGCGTATTCCTTATTTCCCAGCCCTGGCTGCAGCTTTCCCAGGGCCTGGCCTTGCCCAAGCGTGCTGGCCGGGGAGCGGCCTCTCCCCCCGAAGTCGCTCAGCTCCGTGCTGACGACTCCCCGACAGTCGCCCAGGGACTTCTTGCAGACTTCCCGACGGGAACCTCTGGTCTAAGCCCAAGGTCACACACAGAAAAAAAACCCATTCTAGAGGAAAAAAAAAAAAGAGAATTCTTCTCATCCGGACAATGCAGCACCCCCTCCCAGTCACAGTCAGACACAGGGATGGTTTTAATTGTCACGGTGGGAGACGCTGCTGTTCGTACAAGCTGAGACCGGCTTCCTCAGCAATCAGGGCTAAACAATTCGCGCTTGTCAACGTGACAAACGTTGAACCTCTCGCTCCGAGGCTGGTGCCCTCCAGCCCTCCCGCTCCCTGCGGCCTGGAGCCGGGCAGGAGAGCTGATCCCTGCCGGCGTGCCCAGCAAAGGCAGAGGAGCGCTGCGGTGCTCCTGYGGTGGTTTGCCCTGGCCAGCTGGCCAATTAAGGTGTCCATATTAACGGGCTAACRGGCCAGGCCTAGCCCCTAGGGCGGAGGTTGGCGTGGCCCTTCTCTGGGTGCAGGTGGGTGGCTCTGGAGAAGCGGGTTTGGGGTCTGACTGGGGGTGGCAGCCCGGGGGTCGTCGGTGCTGAGCTCCCTCCATGGCGGCCGGCAGCCATTTTGGGGCGTGAGGGAGGGCRCGGGCTGYGCCTCGGCGGGGCTCCGCGGCYGGGAAGCCGCTGCGGAGGGGGACGGCGGGGCTGGGGAAGGGGCTGCCGTTGGCTGTGAGGCGGGAGACAAATGTGGGGACCGTCCGCCATGGCAGCGGCAGCCGGGGAGGYGGTTGGGGCGGAGCGGGGTGAGGAGGTGCCGAGGCGGGACGGGACCCGAGGGCAGCAGGGCTCGGCTCTCTCGGCCCCGGACCATTTTGGAGGCGTAGCAACATGGGCGCCTTCCCTGTCAGGCACTGGGTTATCCGGGCTGCTGGTCCGGTCTGCCTTCAGGGAGGGTGTGTGGAGAGACGGTGTTTTGGGGAAATTTCTCATAAATGAGGAGACATGACTTGTGACTGTGAAATACAACTCTTTTCTTTGCCAGTGTGATGGAGCTAAATGAAAGTAGCGGACTTTAGGGGCCATAGCCCGAAAGGCTTGGTGGCTTCTCTGGGCGAGGGCTGCAGGAGTACCTTTTAATGGCAGCGGGGGTGAAAAGCTGACCCGTATTTTAAGTGTTAAAACAAAATCAGCCCCGAATGCGAGCTGGGGAGCGTGCAGGCGGGGTGAAAGGCCTGTCAGCGCGGGGGGTCTGTGCTGCGGGAGATGCTGGGGGGGCGATGGAGGGAAAGAGACTCGTGTTTATTTGTGCGTGGAATTAGAGGGCTGGAGCACCAAAACTTGCCTCCGACAGCTTTAACCACCAGGTTCAGGTGGTTGCGTTGATTAATTCTTTATTTTTTTACGCGGCTTTTGAGGGGAAGGTTGGATTTTACGGTGCTTTTGAGGCACGGGTGGGCGGGTGCCCGGAGCCCGCAGCGGGTGGGAAGGCSCGGAGGGGCAGCCCCGCGGGGCCCCCCCGGCGCGGGGTCCCGCCCGCCTGCGCGGTGCCCGGGCCGGGGAGGTGGCACGGCCCGCTGCGGTGAGCTGCCACCCAGCGCCAGGGACGCCGCAGCTCCCGCCGCTCCCAGCCCGCCACCTCCCGCCGCTTTCGGGGGCCCCGCAGGTGGATGGAACGGAGAGGAAAGCCCGGGGACCGCTGCCTGCCCGCAGGTGCCGAGCCGGGAGCGSGGGGGGAGCTGCCCGCAGGCCGGGGGGAGGAGGAGGGAGGCGGCGGCGGGGGCAGGCACSGAGCCGAGCCGAGCCGAGCCTCCCCGCAGCCCCCGAGCTCCGGCCGGAGGGGGCACAGCTTCCCTGCGGCTGGTAGGCGATTTTAGTCCCGTTTCGCTGGACGGGGGAGCCGATGGCTACAGGTGAATTCCTTTTCACTTCTCATAACGTTAAGTGTGCCTGGGATGTATGCCGGGGGGGGGGGGGATGGTGGCTTATTTCTCTTTAACGCAAGAAAAAGGGATGGGAGGGGAGTGACTTRTTTCCTTGCTCGTTTCAATAACGTACCGTAAAATTACCGAGATGGTGTGAACGCTTTCTTTCTCTCCCCCTGCTCCTCTCTTTCCCGTTTGCCCCCTCCCTTCTCCGCAGGCCACCTCTGTAAAGGGGGGTGTAAACTTGAAGAACTCGGGCTTTTTCAGTTAAAATCTTCACTTGCATCGCAGCACAGCAGACATGCCTGAACAAAGCAACGATTACAGGGTGGTTGTCTTTGGAGCGGCAGGGGTTGGCAAAAGCTCCTTGGTCCTTCGTTTTGTAAGGGGAACTTTCAGGGAAACCTATATCCCCACAATCGAGGATACGTACCGGCAGGTGATCAGCTGTGATAAGAGCATCTGCACCCTTCAGATTACAGACACCACAGGAAGCCATCAGTTCCCTGCTATGCAGAGGCTGTCTATATCCAAAGGGCATGCTTTCATCTTGGTGTACTCCGTCACCAGCAGGCAGTCCATGGAAGATCTTCAGCCCATCTTTGAACAGATTTGTCAGATTAAAGGGGACATCCAAAAAATCCCAATAATGTTGGTGGGTAACAAAAGTGACGAGACCCAGCGGGAGCTGGATGCCAGCGAGGGGCAAGCGTTAGCCAGCAAGTGGAAGTGCTCCTTTATGGAGACATCAGCCAAAATGAACTACAACGTGCAGGAGCTCTTCCAGGAGCTCTTGAATCTGGAGAAGAGGMGAACTGTCAGTCTCCAGGTGGACGGAAAGAAATCCAAGCAGCAGAAAAAGAAAGATAAGCTGCACGGCAAGTGCTGTGTTATGTGATGGTCTTTGGCTGGACTCGCACCACTGCATGGTGTAATCGGGGCATGAACTCCCACAGAAAATACATTTCTGCTGGAGGTTTCCATGTCTTATGGGGCTACTGCTTTTCTCTACAATCTCTGCTGGATTATTTTATGTGTTGGTTTTAAAGAGGATGGCTTTCTGCATGTTTGTTTTTTAAAATAATAAATGTTCARTGTTAGCGATTACATGTGACTAGAAGTTTTTAATGCAAGAAGTTTACAGAAAAGAAAAATGTCAGTCAGAAACAAATATCTCTATTCCTGTGAGTACATGCTAGTTTTTAAGTACTTCCAGCCTATTAGCTTGAAAGAAATCACGGTATCTATAATGTGTATACTTAAAAAATTGTTTTCAGGAATCTATTGACCAGAGAAAATCTTTAACAAATCTAGGCATTTGCACTGCAAATGAACATGTATGTGGCTCCAGACGCTTACATTTCTGGCAGACAGATTGGCTTGCCTACCGCAGATGCATTTTTTTTCCATGGTAAAAGTTAAGTTTTCCTGTGTGCTATGCAATTCCTGAGACTTCTGCAGTTCTGTGAGTGATTAAAGCTATACCTGCATATAATCAGGCTGTGTGCTTTACCCCCCCCCTTTACTCTGACTTTCCCTGTTTGCCGAGGTAGGAGGTTCCGCATCCTCTGGCTCCAAATCCAGGGGTGATTCCTGGCGTCCTTAAGCAAGAGCTGCCTCCTTCGTGAAGGTAATTAGGCCGGTGTAAGCACCAGTTGATGCAGTGGTTGGTTATCCTGGCAATTCGCCTTTCCTTTCTCAGCTGTCAGTCTGGTTTTGCATGTGGCGGAAGCTACTTTTACATCTTCCTGGAGTTTCCTTAGATACTTTTTTTTCCCCCTCTCTTATTTCATCCAAGTTACCCAGGTTTTAGTTGAGGCTTATGACAAGTCAGTTCAGGTAACTGCTTCAGGAAGAAACATCTAAACCTGGAAGCTGCATGTTTAAAGCAAACTCCTTTCTGACAGAAGCTTTTAGCAGGTAGTTCCCACAAATCAAAGGACTGGAGACATGGCCTTAGTCTCTCTCTTGTCTCCCCCTCCTGTTTTATTTTGGGGGGGACTGTTGTTAACAACCACAAGCATGATAAGCCTCATCTGCAGTGCATGGTTGAGAAAGATTTCAAGAAAATAAGTGCAAGTATTCACCATCAGCCTATGCTGTAGCTTTTCTACTTTGTGTATTAGTCCAAGCAGAAGACTGTAAGGACTTCAGTATTGCACTGTTGATTTGACTTTTACACAGCAACATAGCCTTGATGCAAGAGACGTGGGAGAGAGGAGTTGCTTCTATTTATAGCACTTCTTTTCCAGTGAAACGATTTTATTGTTGAGGATGAACAAAATATGGAACAGGAGATGCTGGAAAGTACATACCCTTTCGTAGTTTGAAAGTATGTGTCTATTAATAACTGCTGGGTTTCTACGTAAGGTGCTAGAGAAGGGCCTGTTCTCTCAGCCGTTAGTCCTGTGTTGCAGACTAATACACAAAGCCRTGATGTTTGTGTCCGTGCTAGTATCTGACATACTTGAACAACTCTTACAATCMATGCTGGCTCCCGATGCTCCGTTGTCTCCTGTGTCTGCCCCGTGAGCTGTTTTCTAGTCTCCTCAGGCTGTTCCCGCACCAACATAAGGGGTCACTTAGCTCCGTGTGTGCCAGGGGGGTTCGCCCCAGTTACAGCTGGAGCCCTCACGCCATTTGAATCAGCAGAAAATCTTCACTCATTCTGATTTGGGAAACCCAGGCAAGGTCTGCATGAGCGTTTGGTGCTGCCTGAAAYGTTACCCTGACTTGCCCAAATGAAGGGTGGGTTTGCCTCGCTGATGCAAAGGCTCTACACCTGATTTTGCTTATTGGAGACGATACCCCGCCGGTCCCGCGAGCCGGAGCGGTGGTGCTGGCTGSTGTAGCCTCTGTGCCACTGCTGTGCGTCACCGTCACTCCTCCCGCAGTCGGGGGTGAGTCAGGCTGAAGGGCGGCTGGAGACGCGGCCGTAACGGCTGTGCTTGAAAATAACCCTTGCTTTTTCCTCTCTAACTTTGCGCATGGATTTTGATCTCTCTGGGCTTTCATTTCCAAGCAGTTATGCAATGCTTCTCTGTGGGTCGTTTTTAGCATCTGGCAATTATTATTGCAAAGRCTGTTTCAGTTCCATTCCAGCCTTTGAAACCCCTATAAGACATTTTGTATTTAAGCCTTTTTAAAATGTCATGAGACCTAATAATGTCKCTACAACTCCCACTGCCTTCATGGAGATGCCAGCGCAAAGGCAGGACAGCGTCTATCGGCGATTATTCACGCAGCCGAGATGTTCCGTAATGTACCGTTATCACGGCGGTGTTTTCCCCGTACGTGGCACGGAGATCACTGGGGAGACTGGGATCCGGCAGAGCACAAGGAACGACTAACGTGAACAAAACAGGCTCAATCCCTCCTGCGGAATCGCTGGCGGATCCCCCGTGCTGCCTTTGGCGGCTGCGAGAGGAGGTCCCGCGGGACTGCGCGGGCGACGGAGATGCTCGGGTGCTCCCGGCGATGCGGGATGGTGCTGGGGGGGCATCAGCACCCCGAGTCCCAGACTGGCAGCCTAGAGCAGACTGGGRAGGAGTGACGCCCGGTGTGGCTGCCTTTTGTGCTGTGTAAATGATCTTACGTTTTGGGTGTGCTAGATCAGTTGTATTGTAAATTAAAACTGTATTAATAAATAAATCATGTAGTTGTATTTGTTTCCATATAAACTGAACTAGTCTGATTTTTTTGTGTGTAATCTACCATTCTTACATTGAATATATATATATTCAATATAATATATATATTCAATATATTAATTTATTTAAATTGAACTGATGCCTGTCAAGATGTTGGCTATTAAAAGTTCCATACMAATCTAAATTAAAGGGTAATATCTTTACAGTCTTCCAGGGAGCTATGTAGWGAATGACTATAGTTAGTAACAGAGTGAAAAATACCATATTGCTTGGGGATGCTTGTTAATCGTTACGAAACAGCGGCCACATTCCACTTGTAAATGAATATTACTTCATAAACCTCGTATTCGGATCTACTTCCTCCTAACCAGGATCTGGTGGGTTTGCGTGTGCTGGGACAGCCAGTGGCATCGTTCCTCTTGCGCTCTTATAACCAGCAGTCTTGGGCTAATGGTGTTATTCTGGAGCGATGGCGTAGCTGGAGAATAGCTGAAGATCCATCGGTTTTAGGGACTGATGGTAAGTTTTTGCTAAAACCGTACTTGAAGTAATATGTGCCTCCTGCTGCTAGCATTTAAGGATTTTATTGCACACATGCTTAAGTTTTAGTTCTTATGTAGGAGCATTTTGCTGAATTACAGGAATAAAGATTTTTCTTTAAGGATTAAAGTGTTTTCTAGTGTAAAAGTATACGTTGGAAGTAAATGCTTTAGCCTTTTTTGAATAACTGCAGTTTAAAAAAGTGAACAGATCTGGGTTTTTGTTAACAAAAAAGAGCAGAAGATATTCTGATGAAAGACATTCCGGTAAAATCATTTGTCTGGAGTAAACAGGCAGTTCTGATGTTTGGTACAGCTCTGTATTGCATTACAGGCTTTGTCCTTAACTGCTGTTTGCCAGCAGAACGCTTTTTCATGAGGCAGTGACAACATGTTTTTTATGGAGCTATTTATGCATCCTGTAAACTGTTCAGCTCGGAGACATGCCTTGACACACTGTTCATATCTGGCGAGCAGGATGGTAACTCACTATTTTTCAAGTTGGTTGTTTTTCTTTTTTTTTTTTTTTTTTCTCTCATTCAATCAAACTTCATTCAATCTCAGAACTCGCTGTTCTTCTGAAATGTCCTTCACGGGTTCAGGTGTGGTGAGACAAGGTCATGGAAGACACTGATAAGACTTGCTGGGTTGCTCTTACTGCCTCTATAACGTCTTTCCAGGATGAGGAGGTGAACACCGCYGACTGTAAAAATTCTCTGCCCAATGTCTTGAATGAACGCCGAGGCCAGCCGGCAGCCCAGCCGCTGGGCGAGGGCCGAGATATTTCAAGCAAAGTCACTWGCTGCGTTTACTCGCTACCCTCTGTCTCAGGACGTGATGAGGACTGGCAGGTCCTAGCTTTGCCCAGCCAGGTATGCATTTCCAGCACTAATTGAACCCTGTCTTKCAGCTTCTCCGCCATCAGCTGCTTTAAATTGGCAGCAACGTGGACTGAGTGGAGCACTAACACAGGTTTTCCTTTGATCTGTGATTCAGGATCTCAAGCTTGCTTTAAAGCTTGGCTCAAATTTTGCTCTGAAAAATCAACTCCTTGCTTTCTACTACTGCAGAGCTCTTAAATAATTTTCAGAAACAGCATTGCGGTGCGTTTCCAACAACCTTTTAAGCAATATTCAGACTAGAAGGTGTCATAGAATCATAGAATCATTAAGGTTGGAAAAGACCTTTAAGATCATCGAGTCAAATCAGAAGTGTTTTAATGGACAAAGATAATAGCACTTGCAGGCCTTCTGTTTCTTTGCTGGAGGAAAAATATTATAGCACCTTTCATTTTAAAGCTGTTCCAAGGTTTCCTCTCTGCAATCCAGAAATWTAAACATTTCTCAATTAGTAATACTTATTATTCCCATGCAACACTTGTCGACTGGCTTGAGGCAGCTTCCTTCCTGAATCTAGCCAACAAAATTCGTGTCRAGAGAAAATACCAGGGAGGAGAATCACGAACAGCTCTTCTGTGACTTGCAAAAGAAAAATATGAGCAGTAGCTGGAGTGTCCACCCACACGTGTATTGTAAAAACAAGCAGCCAGAATATTGCTATATTCTAATTCCTTTTCCCAGAGCAAAGCAGGCACATGATTAATGTAACAAACAGCTCTGAATAATAAGCAATATTGCTTTATATGCGTGGTCTGTAGCTACAAGGTACTCGGCGCACTCTAGAAGAGTAAAAGTGCATCTTAATCATCGTCTGCCATCTTCTACAGTTTCTGTGCTGTAAATTAAGTACTTCAAAAGCATCTAAGAGCTAACGAAAATGCTAAAGACCGCTTAAGACTAATTGCAGCATAGCAGCCTCCTAGTTAATGGACATTGCCGCGTGCTAGGCTAGCACTGCTACCCCTGGTTGTTTCCTGTTTTTCCCCCCTTTTGAACATACATCTAATAATGCAAAAGAACAGGAGGAGCGGAGGAAGGAGGGAAGGACCCAAGTACCAGCGCTGCCTTGGCACCGTCGCGTTTCTTCTGCGTGAGGCAGCGATGTCCCTCGGTGGCGGAGCGGAGCCTCGCCGGCACGGCTCGGCGCTGCCTTGCTCTGCTTCGCCCGGTCCCACTTGGYGCTGTCTGTTCTTTTCAGGTTTTTAGCAAGTCTTAACTGCTCCTGCAACCCTCCTGGTGCCCCTCGGGCCTTAGCTGGGTGGAAAAGGTGGGCGTGGGGGACCACCACGGCCCATCACTTCTTGGCAGCTTGTGCTGAGAACTTGCTCCTTGAACTGAGGAGGCGGCCAATGCAGGTGATGTGCTGTAAGATAGCTTCTCTGCGACCCCCCCGGGATTTTCTCGAGCTGTTCAGGGTGAATTCTGTACATCTATTTATTTAGCTCTGGTAAATGCAATGATCTATGTTTGTTGGACACTGACTCCTATTTAGCTCTGGTGAAAATTAAGCGCTTGGGCAAGTGCTGGCAAAGAGTCGGAAGCCGAAACCAACCAAAACTCACTTCTCCTTGTCCACAGGTTTTCCCAGAAGTGCTGAAGTGACTTGGGTGCCCCGTCCCTTTGGCTCTAGGAGGTCCGAGGGAATAAGGCACTGTGCAGCCTGCGTAGTTTGCCAGCGTAGCACTCGTACCATCCTTAACACACAGGATTAATTCAGCCTCCGGACGAAATGGCCAGGCAGGTCTGCAGCTTTTCTGTTTGAGCTACTTACTTCTTAAGGCGGCAGATGTGGATCTAGGCAAATCAATGAATGAAAACCTGATCCTCCAAGAGCAGCTGTAGGCAGGGGCAACCTCACTGATGGCGTAAGTAAATACTCCAGAGCAAAGTACGTGTGTTTCCCAGCTGGAAACTGTCTCTTCCTCSAAGGTATTGGATCTATTTGTAATGACTGCAATTTAAAACATTTTACTGATTATATATTATTAACACACCCATGACGAGACCCCTGCATCTCACCGGCTGAGCCCGTGATGTCTCCTCCAGCTACAGGGAGATGGTTTTCATACGCCTGTGAGTGCTGCCCCAGTGCTAAAACATCTGGGCAGCGCAGAAGTAAAAGCCTTGCATCTTGAGCGTCAGCGAGAGTCTTGTTGGTTCCCCTCTGCTTTTCGGGAAGGGCACTTCTGAGGTGACAGCTGTTCRTACCCAGAGGTGAGACTAAAATAAAACATATCAGCATCATAACAATAGCCGAGGCTGAGCAACCTGAGCGTGCAGCGGGTTACCCAGGAGAGGTCCAGATCTTGGGTTTGCGGCTTGTCAACCAGAAATACGCGGAATCCCGCCAGCATCGATGTCGGCTGCTCAGCAAAGCCTTTGGGTGAGCTTTAGCCAGCCCGTGCCCCCGGGGGCTGAGGCTGCAGCAGGGCAGGAGCGGGCTGTAGGTGCCCACAAGTGCCTCCCGCAGCCCCTTTTCCAGGAGAGAGGAGGGTAGGACGCGGTCAGGGTATGCAGCGGTGGGACGCAGCACCGTGGCATGATCGCATCCTTGACACCAAGAGACGGCACAGCCGGATGGGGGGAGCTGGCCAGCAGGAATCAACCTTTTTCTCCCAGTGGAGAACAGAAAAAGTTGCTCCTTTTTACCCAGAATGACAGTATGGGCAAGGATGTAACTTGTGTCTTGATAAGACTCTCTTTTTAAAAGTGCATCCTGTTTTTCCGCCCAGATAAAGGTAAGAGGAAATCAGTCACACCTGACAGATTTATTCTGAGTAATTCTACTGATTTTTTCCAAGGATCAGCATCTGAAAAGCTTACGCAGGTACGCTGCATTGTGCCCGTGTGTAAATACAAGGTTTCTGTTGCCCGCAAAGAAGGGATGGTTGGACGTGCTGCTGTTTGCCRCCAGCACCCAGGCTGTCCCCACAGCCTGCCCCTCTCCCCGAACGGAGGGGCTGTGGGTGGGCACGGGCTGTTCCTTTCCTAACTGGGCTCCCTTCCACCCCCCGMGAGTCCCTGCTCCCACCCTGCCGCAGGGCGAGCGTCTGACCGGGGTGGGAAGCGGGCAGAGCACCGCACCGAACTCTGCGGCACCGGGAGCAGCGGGGAGCTTTCTTTTTATATCTCAGTGATGCATTTATGCTTTTCAGACTAAAAATATCTAAGGATGGAGATATGAAGACTSTTCTCTCCTACGTTGTCGTTTCTCCTTTGCTCCTACAGGGTTTTCTCCAACCCCTGCATCCCACGATCTGCCTCAGGCTGCCCRTGGGCAGGCGAGGGACGAGCAGCTCACACCCAGGCAGTGAAAATCCCTCCTTRGAGGGAAAAATCCATCCATCCGGTGGAGACCCTGGACCAAGACCAAGGTCTTGTCTGAGAAGGGAGTGATGAAAAGGCTTCTTCAGCTGGCGTTGGCTGCCCACGTCCTGCGGCTCTGGAGCAGACAGCTCTTGGCTGCGTCGCTGCCGCTGCCGGCTYGGAGCATCCCAGGCAGGCAGGGGATGGRGCAGATAAAACCTACCTCTGCAAAATGCTCAGCCCTATATAGGGCCATATGGGCTTGCTGAAATTAATACGGAGGTGRGGGGGTAACTGAATACGCTCCCTCTGCCCCCCAGGAGCAGCACAGCAGAGCTGCAAGACGCAGGTCTGTCCCTGTGCAGTCCTGACATTTCGTTTCTGCAAAGTAAAGCCCACAAAAGGGAAGGGGAAGAAAATTAATAAATAAGGGGATGTTTGTGCTCAAATTGTTTCAGCTATTTCTGCTGTCAGATGCTTTACCAGCTGGACAAGCTGGAACAGGGAGATCGGCTGATTTCTTGATTATCTGGAAAGATTAGCCAGAATGTGGCTCAAAAATGGAAAATATTTCTATTGACTGTAAGAAATTACTCTTTTCCACAGGCAGAATTCCAGGCATTGATTTGTTAGGGGTTTTTTTAGGTGAAAAAACATACAAGAAAGAGGTTGCTGAAGTGTGGCTGGTGTTTGTCCATTATGCGAGTCATGCGTAACAGAAGGATATTCGGTGTTTCATATTTTTTGTTGCATTCATTACAACTGGAAACAGCCTTAGCACGGCCCAGGGTGCCGCCTGGCACAGCCCTTCCCGGGGGTGCCCAGCACAGCCCCCCAGCACCAGCCGGGGCAGGGCTGTGGTCCCGGCTGGATTTAGCCCACGGGAGACAGCCGGGGTGAGAAGCAGCCGGCCCGGAGCCATCTCCATGGTGTGTCTGCCAGGGCTGTGGGTGCTGAAATACACCCGTAAAGGAAAGCAGGTTGTGCAATTTGAAATATATTCAGCTATTCTGTCAAATTGTGAATGTCTGGGGAAAGCTAACAGGCCTGCGTTTTCTTTACATGCAGCTGGAGGATTTCGGTGATACGGAGCATGGGAAGGTTACAGCCCGAGCAGGCGATTTTTGGCCGTGGCGTGTTTTCAGTCCCTGGTATGATGCCAGTTGCTCTTGTAATACGCACGATGTAAAGCGGTGTGGCTTTCTTACGGGACAGGGTAATTTATCACACATGCTCCTTTTCCAGGGAAGGCTGGGTCCACCCGCCTGGTGACGGGGATTTAAGTGAGATAYTCCTTCATTTGAGAAAGAAATACATGATAAATAGTAAGGGAAAATAAGCACAGGGAGGGTTCAGACCATATTGCCGGGGGCTGGCYCCTCGGCACATGGGTGGGCAAGCAGAGGTAGCAAAGCCAGAGGAGCCCGGGATCTGGCTTCTTCTCCGACGACACTGCAGCTGGCTGGTGCATCTCCCCCTTTTATCTATTTTCTGCTGCCAGAAGGGACCGGGGAACCTTTCTGACCCTCTTCGCTGAGCGTCGCAGGTGCTGGTGCTCCCTCTCCTGGAAGGGGAAGAAAATTATCCCTATCCCAGCCAAAACCAGGACACCGTCCCTGGAGATCTCCCCGTGGGCTGAGCCCCCTGCCCTTTTCTGTGCTGGAGCCGGCTGGGAGAGGTGAACATCAATATTTCTCTCTTGGTCTTTCTCCTTTAGGAGAGTCTATTCAACAAAACAGTCAAGATATTGATTTTTTTTTTTTTTTTTGGCTCATTAATTCAGGCTTTGCTCTGCGAATGCAAGAAAGCGCAGCGCCGGGGCGGCTGGGATGGAGCTGGCTGGTGGCAGCGGGGGTGTCCCGCAGCTCAGCGGGGCACGGGGACCGTCACGGGAGGGGACACCGGCTCTTAACGGGGACCGTCACGGGAGGGGACACCGGCTGTTAACGGGGACCGTCACGGGAGGGGACACCGGCTCTTAACGGGGACCGTCACGGGAGGGGACACCGGCTCTTAACGGGGACCGTCACGGGAGGGAACACCGGCTGTTAACGGGGCAGGGACAGCGATGGGGGAGCAGGGACCGCTCTTGGCTGGAGATCACGGTCCCAGGCGCAGGCTCTGACCCCTGCACGGAGCAGCGATGAGGGGTGAGGGATGGCTGCCCCGTAAATAACATTGTGCTGTCTCCTGCACCTCCGGTTCTCCTTCCCCGCGTGTCTATGTGGAATTTGATTACTCTTCTGCTCTAGAGAAAGCCTTTCTTGACTGCTGGCTGTGCACATCTGTCTGGTTTATTTATAAAGTCCCTTTCTGTACCTATTACTCTGGACTCCGTGCCCAGTGAGCTAAGCCCACAGGATAGCCCGGACCACCTCCTCCCAAAAGACACRACAACCACCTCCGCCCCGCGCCAGCACTAACCAGGACCAAGCTCGAGCCTCCTCTCAGCTATTTTCAGGATCATTTTTCTGTGCATTTCTGGTTAAGTACAAGCTCAGCGGAGCCACCAACTCAAAATTCCCGTTCTGCACAGATCCCGGGGAAAAATCGCTGGTTTTTGAGGGGGGACATGACACAATTTTGAGGATTTGCTAGGGAGGGGRAAAAGCTAAGAACTGAGCTTTTCTGCTCTGCCTGCTCCATCCTCTCTGCCAGGAGACGGGCAATGGCTGGGCCCGGGGGCTCGGGGCAGCGCCTGCCAGCCCGGCCGGCTTGGACCCCCATGCTGACTTCCTCGGACATCTTGCAAAAAAAGAGGGCGATTTATGCAGGGTATTGGTGTTTCATTTTTGCCGACTACCGCTACCGTGTCCAGCACCTTGCTTTGAGGTGCAGGTTCAGGAAAGCATCTTTGCTCGTGGTAGTGTTGGAGCGAGGCAGCTGGCTGATGTTTTTCTGACAAAGTATTTGTTACAAAATGATGAACGCT
Source organism: Oceanodroma leucorhoa (assembly GCA_030449065.1). Taxonomy (NCBI): domain Eukaryota; kingdom Metazoa; phylum Chordata; class Aves; order Procellariiformes; genus Oceanodroma; species Oceanodroma leucorhoa. Next base: position 673,164 of record JASVER010000164.1, read on the forward strand.
TAAAGTCAAAATGCATCATAAAAAGTGWCAGTTTTAGAGCAAACTCCCACGGAATACAGCTTTGGACGCGGGCACGGGGTGGGTGCACGGCAGCCCAGCACCATGCTTGCGCCGGGGGCTCGGACCGAYCCCCCCTCAGCAAAGGCAAACCGCTGCTTTGTCCTCGGAGAGGCCAGCYCTGCTGCTGGCAGCCTGTAACTTAGCGTTGGCTTTTGGTCAAATGGATGGAAAAAAATCACTTCATTTCTCTTTGTGCATCCCTCCCCCGGGGATGACGCACTTGACCTTCGGGCACCGATCGTCCCGCTGCGAACGTGAGGCTAATGCTGATTTTCCGCGATGCCGTCAGTGGGGCTGCGGGTCTCCCCCTTGACTGTAGCCGTGCCTGCGGCGTCTCTGAGCACCCCAGAAGTTATTAGCCGCTTGCAACCGTGCACTACTTTTCATTTCAAGGTCTGCTGCCCCTCCGTCGTGTGAAACACCGCGTCTCGTTCCCTGGCAGGGAAGAGGCGACACGCTCACCTCTGAAACGGGATTATTTGGGAGCTGCATGCTCGTTGCTCTCTGCAACGCTCCTGCCAACAGCAGCTCCACTAATTGCCCCTAAGGAGAGATTGATGCAACCACTGCTGTTTCTCTCGTTCAGCTGGTTGTGCACCGTATGTTTGATGTACGATCGTTTTTCAGCGTTAAGTGCCCCGCGGCGCTGGGAGCATCCTCTGTGGTCGCTGCTGCTCGGCATCCCTTAGCACCCGGCTCCGGCGGGCAAACGCCAGCTCCCGGCAGGGTGCTCGGAGCCTCCTCGGGGCACAAGGAACCGCTTCTGGGCAAAAAGGTGGCTGTCCTTTCTAGGAGGGCCGCGTGAGAGACGGGCGGACCCCAGGAATAGGCTTTGCTGGGTGCCAGCGTTTGGGAGCCGGGCAGGCTGCGGTGCTGCCCCTTTCCCACGAGCGTGGGTGAAGCACTGCCTTTCCCGTCGTGCTTTCCCCGCTCCTTTAACCCACCCACCCTTGGTTCAGGTGCACCGGAGGGTCGATAGGGCTGGGAAGGATTTGGCTGGTTTTCTCCATGGTCCGAGGTTTCCACCATTTGGCTGGGGAAGACCCCACAGCTCGTTCGGCAGAACCCGCCGCAGGAGGCTGGTGATGCCTTGGGGCTGCAGCATCTTCTCCGTCATCCCCGGAACGGGCCACGGCGCAGCCGAGGCAGGAAGGAGCAGCTGTGTCAAACACACAGAAGGAATCTGGCTTGGCTTTAGCATGGCCAAAGTGCGTGCTGAGACCAGATCTTCCGTCTCCCAGGTTTATGTTATTGCAGTACGGCCCTTGGCTGAACTCTAAACCTTGTTACACAGGAAATAATGAGAGTTCAGCGAAGATAAATGATCGTGGTGGACAGGATTACACCCCGGGTACCGCACCGAATCCCACAGGCGTGGGCTGCTGCTAATACCTCACATTCAAAACAACGTTCACGCACTTTGCTATGGGTTAAAAGGGGAGCAAAATAAAAGAAACAAATAACAAAGAAGTTTTTGCAATAGCCTAGCTTGAAATACAGGTGTAAGGTATGTGAAAAGCGAGCTGCAAAACAAACCGTCGCTTTGCTTTGTGTCACCTTCCTCGTGTGTGCCCGTGGTCAGACGGGCAGGTAAGAGCGAGGCTAAGCCAGGACGATGGGCTGGGGGTGCCGCCCCACTGGGAAGTTCTTCATGGTTTTCCTTGAACCAGSTCTGTGTCGTGTCCTTGGGAAAGTCATTTCATCTCCCCGCATCTCCCCCCGGTCCTTCTGGAYGGACAAAAGGTGGGAAGCAGGTAAACTCTTGAAGCGAAGACTCTTTAATAGTGTGGGTGCTCTGATCTAGGCTTAATACACTCTTCTAATACACGCTAATAATAATAAATATTTTATATATATATATATTTGTGTTTGGAGGAGAAAAGAAAAATTGTGCTTGTATCACTGCAGATCCGAAGAACTCGGTCCTGACTTCAGACAAAGGTGAGACAGCCTTTGTTTTAATGTCTGGGACAGAAAAAAGGAAGGAAAGCTAAGCGATCTCCTCGTGCTGAGTCTYTATCCAGCCCCTGGTGAAAAGGAAAATAAAAGTTTAATCGAGAAAATACAAAGTTCGGACTCGCTTTAAGTTTTGCGGTCCCGTTGCTCGGAGGCGGGTCCCACGCACGGGCACTCGGTGCAACTTGCTCTTTTTCGTGGAAGCGTTCGGGAGCGCGGGGTGCTGCAGGGGCACGGAGCCCGTGGCAGAAACGCTCCCGTACAACCGGGCGTCACGTCAGCTCCGTTTGCCCCCCCAGGGGAGCCGGGCGGCCGGGGCCCTGCGGCCGGGGCCCCCACCAGCTTCAGCGGCATTCTTCACTCTTCGTCTGGCAGTTGCAAATGGTGTCTAAAAACGCCTTTTTTAAGAAGTGTAGAAAAAGAAATGAAGCTCATTAATCACCGAAAGAATGGTTGGAACAACACCCGGGAGGGGAGGGCGGCGCGGGGGCAGCGGTCGCCGGGCGATGCTGCTGCGGGGCCGGCGCGCGAGGGACGAAGGAGCCTTTGTGGGACCAGCCGCGAAGGCACAAGCTCAAGCCGTGGGGCAGCACGTACTGGAGGAGAGCCTGCACCGGCACGGGTGCAGAGCCGGCACGGGCTGCCGAGAGCTCCTCAGGGCCCTGTTTGCAGGCGCAGAGCCGAAGCTGAGCACGACGGGGTTTATCGGTGGAGACTCCGGCAGATCCCACGCTGCCGAACCCTTCTGTGCCRGCAAACCCCTCCATCCCAGTCCTCCCACCGGCCCAGCCTGGGCTCTTCTTGCCCAGGCTCAGCCCCAGGGCCTTTAAGAGCTTCCCCCCCATGCTGRAGCCAGCCGTGCTAATGCACACCACAGCCCCCAGCCCCTGCCCAAACCCTGGGCACTGCACGCCTCAGCTCCCAGTGCACCCAGTGCGTGCAACAACGGGCCCAGTGTATGCTCCTCTGTGCTTATTGCACGCTCCGGTGCACCCACTGTGCCCAGTGCATGCTCCAGTGTGGCCAACGTGCCCTCCCAGTGTACCCAGTGCATGCTCCAGTGTGCCCAACGTGCCCTCCCAGTGCACCCAATGCATGTTCCGGTGCACCCAGTGTGCCCAGTACATGCTCCAGTGTGCCTAACGTGCCCTCCCAGTGCACCCAGTGCATGCTGCAGTGCACCCAGTGTGCCCAGTGCATGCTCCCATGTGCCTGACATGACCTCCCAGTGTGCCCAGTACATGCTCTGGTGCACGCAGTGTGCCCTTCCAGTGCGCCCAGTGCATGCTCCGGTGCACCCAGCACATGCTCCTGTGCACCCAGCACATGCTCCTGTGCACACAACCCACACCCAGTGCACCCAGCACAGTGCCCAGCAGGGTCCCCGTTTCCCGTGGCCCCCGAGGGCTGCGTGCAAGCCCTCCATGGCAAACTGGCTGGGGTGAGGCGGGACCCCCGGCAAAAGCTCCTGCCGGGGTCAGGCAATGGCCCCAGGCTGCCGCGGCGGGTCAGGGGCTGCTCGCCCAGGAAGGCTGCACTGCAAGGCAACAGGTGGGTAATTAACGCGGGTTAATTAAGCTCACGACTAGAACTGAATTAGTGGGTAGCTGCTTCTTTAGCCCACGAGAGGGCATTGCTTCCTGGGGCCCGGCTGGCTGGTGGCAAAGCTTGGGGAAAAGTGGCTTTCTCTTTTTTTAATTAGCAGTTGCACAAGGAATTTGTTCTCCTTTGACAGTTTTCCTAAGGGTTTTTTTTGCACCAGGGTGTAACGCATGACGATGTCCTTCCATGCATCCAACACTCACTTTATAGTCCTGAAGTGTTACCAGCTATAGTGCAGAAGACGTGCCATAAAAAGGAGCCGAGCGGGACGGCGGTACCATCTCCTCTCCTACAAACCTCAGCYGCGGAGGCGGGCGGGTGTCATCCCTGAAGACCTGGCTGTGCCAGGGCGAGCGACAGCCGGGCTGCATTGCCGTCAGACAAAACACGGCCATGGAAAAGAGCCAGGAGGGATTCTTCCCGCTGSTTTCAGACCTGCCGCGTGGCAGGGGTGCAGCTCGGGATGCTGCGCGGGGACGCGCTCGGCGCCAAGTTGGTGTCGGCTGGTGATGAGCACAGCAGCTTCCCCGTCTCTCCCCGCGATGGGACCGGCATTTTCTCCCACCCAGCTGCCTCCCCTTCCTCCCGACTCCTTTTTTCCCCGTCTCGGTGCCCAGACCCTCGCAGGGAAGGTGAGCGGGTGGGAGCCGGCGGCAGGAGTTGGGTGCTGGGCGCGGGGCTGCCTTCCCCCCGTACTGCCCGCAGCCAAACCCAGCATCGCTGCCGGTAGCCGAGGAGACGGGAGAAACATCGAACTCCAAATGTTCACGTGTCCTCCTGGAGTTTAACAGAAATGAGTCTGGTGTAAAAACAAGACTCAGACCAAACTTAATCTGATCTAACGAGCGCTCCTGCGGGCTCCCAGGCAGCAACCTGTATTTAAGTGTTAATCAACGCCCTCCTCTGCCTCTGAAAACAAATGTATTCCCGAGCAATTYGCAGCATCAAAGCACCCAGCCCTGCAAGCAGAGGCACGTCGGGCCCGTTCGGGCGGCGGACAGGTCTTTGCAGGTGCCAGGGCTGCTCCTCCCCGGGGCTGGCGCTGCCCCCGCTCCCCTGCAACCCCCACGGGACGCCCAGCTCGTCCCCGGGAGCACGGGGATGCTCCAGCCGGTCCAGGGTCTGGGATGCTCGGCCACAGCACCCTGCGGGCCGGGTCTCCTCCAGTCCCCCGGGGAACGCGCTGCTCCGGTCGAAATCCCTTTGGAAACGGCGTCGGCGGGTGTGAATCCGGCCTTCGGAGCGGGAGAGATGGGATTTGGTTGCGCAATTTCCCGTAGATCTGGAAGAGGCGCTTTGCCACRTCCCTGTGGGGTTCGGTGGATGGTGGGGTTTGGGAACGGGCACCGCGTTCTGCTCCCCGGGGCTGCGCACGCTCGGGCCCGGGCATAAAAAATTAAAGTTAAAAAATTAAAATAGCAATAATACCTTTCTTAAAAGTGTTCACGCCTGCTGCACCAGTCCCTGAGTCTCACCAGGGAAGGTGCCACAGCTCTCCAGATCAGGAGGCGCCCGACGCGTTGCCGCCGGGCTACCGGCTGTAGAAATTCCCTGATGCAATGGAGTGTGGCTTATGTCACGGTGATGTCACACTGGCAAAAAAATGCCATTATCCCTTAAAAAAAAAGGAAAGCGGGGGGGGGGCGATGTATTACGCTTATTTTAGGGATGCCCGAAGCTCCGCCCACCGCCCCCCTCGGCCCCGCCCATCCCCGCCCGGCCCCGCCCCGCCCCTGAGGGGCGGGGCGGGGCCGGGCGGGGATGGGCGGGGCGAGCGCAGGCGGTGGGCGGGGCCAGCCCGCCCGCTCCGGTCGCCCGTGGAGACGGGCTGCGGGCGGAGGACGGGAGCGGCGGGCGGTGAGTGCCGGGCCGGGCCGGGGCGGGCCAAGGGGCACCGGGCCGGGGGCTCCGCCGGTGGGTCGGGGTCTCTGGAGGCGGGGGCAGGCTGTACGGACTCGGCGGGGCAGCGGGAGGCGCCAGCCCGGTCCCGTCCCCCCCGCCCCAACCCCGGGGTGGGCCTGGGCCCAGTGGGGCGGGCTGGGCCCGCGCGGTTCCCGGGTAGATTTTAGCTTGTTTTGGGTTTTTTGGTGGGKTTTTTGGGGKTTTTTTTTCCCCTCCTCCCAGCTCTCCTGAGGAGCAGTCCCGGCCAGAGTCAGCCCGGAGCCGCTTTGATGCGGTTCAACAAGTTGCGTGCGGTTCCTGAAAGGGACGAAATCTGCTCAATTATGTAAAAAAAAAATTAAATAAATAAAATAAAATAGGCCTTTCTCTTGGAGACGGGGTCTGTGCAGCAGCACGCGGCCTTCCCGCCGCCCTCCTCCCTCCGTCCAGACCTTCTGCACGGCGGGGATGGATGCTCGGGGCTTGGGAGCAGGAGACCCCGGAGCCGACCTTCAGATAAATCWTTTAAACTTCATCTGGTTTAAAACTTCAAACTTTTGATCTGTTCCCAGCCGGCAGGCGATGGGCTTTCCTCGGCCCCGCTGGGGTCGCGGCGGCTCTGCTTGGCGGAGGAAGTTTCCCATGTGCGAGGAGTTGTGGGATTAGTGTGGGAAGGAGTTTAATTAGCGGTGAGCGTCRTTATTCGAGGAGGTTTCGTGTTGGTGCTGCGATGATTACACACCCTGTTGCAGTAATAAGTTTACTTTAGTAACTTTTAAATTGCAATACTCCAACCTTAAATTCGTTACTTTTTTTGGGGGGGAAAAAGGGTATCTGGAGTGTATATTGTGTTTTTAGCCTGGTGCTGTTGGGAAGGAGGACCCGCGCCGGGCTGACCCCCGTCTCAGCCCACCCATCTCCCCCTCGCTGGCACCGACCCCACCGCCGGTGCGCGGGGGACGCCGGGGTCTTGTCACGGCTGGAGGAAGGGCAGCAGGACCGGCGTCGACGTGTGGCTTCGAGCTTGGGGGGGTGGGGGGGGTTTGTCGCAGCGAACGTGGCGGGGACGGACATGGGGGTCACTGCAAGGCCGGGGAGGGCTGGGGGAGGCAGGCTGGGTACGGAGGAAGCTGGGCCTCGTTAGTTCTGACGGTCAGGAAACAACTTGATTAGTGTGGCAAATCAAATTGAATTCACAGTAATTTGTCAGGCTATTAGCCAGCATTTCTGTTGACTTCGAGCTAATAACATCAGTGGCAAGTTACTTGTTTGCATTTATCTTGGTTGTAAATTGGTTTAGGAATAAAATTCCGTGAGTACTGGGCAGCAGTAGCGTTTTATGCTACTCCAGCAGCACTAAATGAGACTGAGGGATTAGTGTGCGGTTAACGACTTCTCAATGCTGTATTTCATCCTTGCGTTGGAACGTTTTGCAGTCATTTAGGATACCTTTAATCAAGCACTAAAGCAGCAAATAAACTCTAAAGGAGAGCAATGGATGGGGTCTGGTGCTGTGGTCAAGCTCACTTGCGTAATCACCCAGCTGACGGGACCACCTCCCTTTAAAAATTAAGCTCTCCTGCTGTTTGGAAAAGTTTCTCCCAAACAACAGGCACCACTGGTCAGAACCAGCATCTCTTGCTGGCATTATATTTTAATGCAAATATCGAGTTGTGCTGTAGGTTTCAGATAGTTCTTTTGTTTCAGATATACATCTCTGTGGCTGTATAATAACTTTTTTTATGAATGCTGAAAGTTCTTAATTTCCTAGGCTCTCTTCCTCAAAAGACTCGGTATGTTTGAGCCAAATGGGGGTGGGAACGTGCTTCCTTCCCGGGCACAGCTTCTCAAACCCTGATGCATCATCCTTTGACKAGGCTCTGTTGCAAAAGCAAATTAAAATTACTGCAGAAGTTCGTGGTACAGCCCCATAAATCCTCAGCGCTCTCACTTTGTCCCCTGTGCCAGAGCAGAGATTACCGCAGGAGCCGGCTTCACGGGGACAGAGAGAAGGATTTTCCAAGCAGCGTATAGTTAGCTTGGGAAACACCACCGCAACCTCGGCCAAGCTATGGAGCAGTATTCCTGAGAGGGATTGTATTGCTGCAAATTCATCTGTGCTTACAAAAACTAAAGGAATGGGTAGGACTCGCGGATCTCATGTTCTGGCACWGAAACGCCCTTGTGCAGAGGTAGGAATCGGTAGTGAAACTTTGATTAGCTTTAATGGAAACAGAAAGCAAGTTCTCCAGATCTTGAAAGTAGTTGTGGATTTGCCGTTTCTTGGGAAATTGAAGCTGCAGATGTTTGATGACTCTCGGGATTTCCACATTAATCACGGCTGGAATCGTGCAGCTATTTTCTGAATTTTGCAATATTACACAACTAGACCTCATTTTTCTGAACCTGAATGTTCATCCTGCAGTCAACACTGTGGTCTCTTCTGAAATCCCACCTTTTCTGCTCTCAGCAATAACCTGTAGAGGAATGTAGAAGGGAGGGAGAAGAGAAAATCCTAATGACGTGAGCAGAAAGTTTTCACTCTGTATTTCGCAAGGATTAATGAGAAGTAGCAGAAGGAGCAGAGGTAGTGACRAAAGTCCTCACAGTGGCTGAGTTACGGTAGGATTCTTCGTGGGGTTTTTCACAGGTGGAAGCGGGAAGGTGGGGGGAGCGGTGGGGGTACCCGGGGGAGGTGGGAGCACAGGGGGGTATGTCCGTACCCCGGAGAAGCGCGCAGCTCGGGGGGATCCGGCGTTCCATGTGCCGCGACATAGTGCTCGTTACTGCGGAGCAGCTCGGTCCCCTTCCAACTGTGGGGAGGAGAAGGTCCTTAAAACTGAGACCTGGGGTACAGCGTACCCTGTGTCCGCAAGCTCCGGGGCTCCTGCCAGCGCGGGTGTCGGTGGTTCGTAGCTTTGAGCTGTTCAGGGACATCGTCGAGTGTAGATTTTCAGTCGTGTTCCTTTGAATATTTGGTAAGGCAGGCAATGTGTTCTACTCAGCTTCCTGTATCCGTATCAGCGTCTTGGCACGTGATGGAGTCACAGAGTAAAAAAAAAAAAAAAAAAGAAAAAAAAAGTGTGTGGTAAGGATTATTTGTATTGCAGCAGCTACCGACTGCGGGGTGCGAGCTCTGGGATGCCGCGGGTGCCGAGCCCCCACGCGAGGGGTGGTCGCCCGTGTTGGCTCCCGTGGGCTCGCCCGGGACTCGTGCGTCAGCTTGGGGTCGTCTCCTTTTTGTTTAAGCAGTCAGCTCAACTTGAAGCAGGAGCCAGGCTTGCTCTTCCATTTGGTTACACCACTTTTCTTCCCGKCCCTTCTCCCGGGTCTTTACAAACCTGCCGTACGGGCACAGGTTACTTTCTGGCACGTTTTGGTTTTGGACGTACGTGTGACCCCAGCCTTACTGCACCCCTGCCGCTGTGCCCCCGCTCCGACAGCGGCATCTGCTCGSGGCCCTCGCTCGCCGTGCGGGTGACGATCCTCCGGCGCCGGCTCTCCCGAGCGTTTGGAGGCGGCAGAGCCGATCCTTATCCCGGTGGGAAGGCGGGCGGCCCGGTTCCCTGGCCCGGCTCACTGGCGGCTGCCCGGGCCGATGCCGGCGGTGCTCCGTTGAATCATCCCTTCGCTATTCGGAACCTCTCCTTGTGCAGAGGCAGCTGGAGCACACGGGGGAGATTTTGCCTGTTCTTGCWCTCTAAATGATGGTTATCTTTGTGCAATAATAATAATAATCTTTGCGCGAAAGCTCCCCCGGCTGGGTGCTGATGCTCAGACTAACTTCTCTCCCTTGCTGGGGCAAGAACCGGGCAATTCGAACGCCGACGCTAAATGCGCGTGGGAGTGGGTTGCTGTGTTATTTGTAGAGGGGGGGTAGGATTAACCACGGGAAAGAGAAAAAGTTTTTTGGTGCTTTAAGCTGAGGAGAGCAAAAAAAAAAAAACAAACCTCCCTGCCAGTTTCCGTCGTGATGAGATGATGCCGTGGGACCCGGCGCTGCCTGCGCAGCCTCCTTCGGGCTTCTGCACCCGGGAAGCGTAAGGGAAGGTGCGGGATGTTCTCGTGAGGGACCGGCGGATATCATTAGAAAGGGGAAATATGGGCTGAGAACCAGGGAAAACACTCGTGGCTATGAAAGCTGGTGCTGCGGGTCTGGCTGGCAGAGCAGGAATGGCCAGGGAAGGGCTGGGAAGCTCCGCAAGCAGGGACTCGGTGGTGACGGAAGGTATAAAGGCGGCCCTGCGGAGGAGAGGGCTTGTTCGGCAGGAAGAGGCACTCGAATTGTTTATAAGTTTAAGTTTTAATTTAAAATTGATGGTAATGTAGGAAGTCTGTCTCCAGAAAGGCCTTTCCTGAGCTGTCTGTCCCCAAYTGGATATGTTTAGATTCCTGTCCTCTCTTGTTAGGTCTTTGGGCTTAAATTTTCTCAGCGACTGGTGCAGTCTGCAGTTCTGAGATACTTCATGTATCTGTGTATACCTTTTCAGTTATTAAAAGAAAAAAACATTCTTTACCGTGTCGTTAATCRTCTGGATGAATAGCCAGAGTATTTCCAGAAGAAAATTTCCTTTCTGTTTTTAAAAATAAAATTGAGCAGATATACCAAAGGCATTTACGCTATTTTTTTGTGTGCTGCCATATCGCAGTGAAGTCCAAGAAATTCTGTCCCGTGGCGGCTCATTATAGTTTGCGTTAGAAAGACGAAGTGTTTGCGAAGGATCCTGTGCCGTAGGTGGGTGCAGCTTTCCAGGTGTTTTCAAAATCTTCCACTGGTGATCTTCCTCTCCCTTGTTGATCCCCCTCTTCAGTTGTCCTTATTAACCACCACCAGCACAGCAAGGCAAGAATTTTCCTCTCTGGAAAGCTACACTGTTGTGGGAAATAYTTGAGGTGAACGTAAACCAGCATGAAATACGAATTTACAGTCATGCAGCAGTTCTGCAGAAGCCCAGGAGGCTTTTGCTTCTGCATCAAAATAATTCCGAAAGCATCTCCGACTTCATTCGCCGGGAAAAGGGTCTGTCTGTGCTGCGGGGGGAAGAAGTTAAGCAAGTGCAACAAAAAGTCTCAGAAATGAGAGATTAAATGGAAAGAGCTCGTTATTTTTATTAATGAAAAGCCGTAATCTTTCAGCCAAACTCTTGTTTTCTTGCATCATCTTACTCTTGTAAGGTGTGGTATGGAAGATGTTATGTTCTCCTGCGGATTGTTTTTGCAGCCGTCCGGAGTGGGTGTTAAACCACCGGGGTGGCCGCCCTAAAAATGTAAAAGTTGGTTCTGTTATAAGTAAAACACCGTGTTGTGTCAGTGGTTGCTGCGAATAAGTTTGAGCAGATCCCAAAATACATTTTCAGCTGTGTTTTTAGATTCAAGCCAAAAAAAAAAAAAAAAAATCAGGCTTTTTTGGTCTAAGCTCGGAGCTGGGCTAAGCAGAAAGTGTCGCTGACAGCTTTGGGAGACGGACCGTCTTCTTCCCAGCCGAATCKGGTTTATGTTACTCCAAAACTTGCAAGGGATTCGTCCTGCAGAGCAGGGATGCTCCAGCCGGAGCTGGCTGCCGGGGCCTGCGGCGCAGGAGGAGCCGGGCTTGGGCTGCTGCCCGTGGCCGGGGGGGCTGGGACCCCTTTGGCAGCAGCATTTCCTCCTCTCTCTGGCTCTCCCACGTGCCCTTCCCTGATTTATTCCTTCCCGAGGACGGCCTGCCCTCCGAACGCTTACGCTCCAGCTATGCAGCGTATCCTGAGGAGGGTTTCGAAGGGGGTGCGTTAYGCCGGCCTCAAACTATGCTAGTCACGTTGGGTTTGTGGGTTTTTATGACTAATTTGATAGGAGCTTTGATTAGGCAGGAATATCTTTATGGCTCTAGGGTGGAAGGCGGCCCCTATGAGCCATTATTTATTTTTTAGATGCATTTAAAGATTGTTTTGACTATGCGTTTTGATCTCCATCAGGAAGCAAAAGGCAATAGATAATTTTTTTTCTTACTTTTCCTTAACGATTTTCAGGGTGTGTGACCGGAGTGAGAACTTGCACRGATGAGCAAAGCAGAAGCTTTTCCATTAAAACTTGCATTTTGCGCAGCACAGCTGCCACACGTCCGTAAAGGAGGGTTACGCGTTGCATTTATTTTTGTTCCCTTGCTGCATGTGAAAAGCGCAGGCTTGGCGCTGGGACAAGGACCGGCTGCGGCGAGGCGGTCTCTTTTTGAACGCAATTTATTTTCCTACTCCATACAATGATTTTTAACAGCAGCCATTAATATTTTGATGCCGTTTCCAACACGGGAAATGGCGTGTGATTTATAAAGGGGACGCTGCCCGTGCTGCCAGCCCGTGGCAGTCGGCACCGCTCTGGCTTGTTAAGGACCATCCCTTGGGAACTTTCAGTGGTTTTTTTTTTTTCCCCCCCCTTGTTTCCTGGAAATGGGGGAGGGGGACGGAATTGCTCTGGCTCCTCCGAGCCCGTGGTTGCTGCCTGGGGAAGGCTGGGGGCTGCAGCCCAGCCCCTCTCCCAAATCTTTGGTGGTGGCTCCGTGCTGCCGTCTGCCAGCCAAAAGTCTGGCAGCCGCCCGCCCCTGCCCTCTCCCCGCTGCTGGGCACTGCCGTCCCTTTGCCCCTCCGCATCRCTCTCCGGGTCGGGAATCGGCTCGACGTCTCACGCGTACCAGGGCTCGTAAATCCCGTAGCTCATTGCGTTATTCGGCCGGTTACCGAGCGGTGCCAGGGCTCTGCGCCGGATCTCTGCCGGCCGTTTGGCAAATGCCGGTGGTTTTTCTTCCAAAAAGTGTCAGTGGCGAGTCGGGATCCTGCCGTGCCCTGGTTAATGACTTCGCGGTGCCCCGGCTGCTTTGCCAGTTTAGTCAATGCCCAGTGCATATAATCCGTGTTTCGCACCGTATTTGACAGGAGGTGTCTCTACAGGGATGCAAAGGTATATAAACACGCATTATAAACTGCAGGAAAGGTTAACGTAACAATTACTAGTCAATGTTAAGATTATTAGTTGCTATTTTTAGAACTTGGAATGCATATTTGCACACCTGTGTGTGTATTGCACGGAATGTGCACGCCCTTAGGCTTCCTGCAGCAGCAACGCCACGCGAATAAAAAGACAATTTTATTTGTCAATAAAGTCCCCCCTCTAGCTATCACAGAAGGYATGTCACCTTCTGGTTTTTATCACCTTCTCTTTTACCCGTAGCATCAAGGCAGCCAACCTGGTTTGTGTTTGTATTATAGATAGATGTTTTTAAACAAATAAACCCTTGCGTTCTTCTGTTCTTAGAGATGCTGAGTTGACTTATCAGGTGCCCAATTCCAATATCATTCACGACCAAAACTCTTAGAAAATTGCTGCCCTCATTSAATTGTCATTGTTATATAGTTTTAGTCTAAAATTAGCATTTTATACAACGAAAATCAAAGAAGGGTGTTAAATATAGCGTGCTCCGGATTTGCCAGTCTTGCAATAGTGAACAGTATCTGGCGCAGAAACTTGTACTTTTTAGGATTGATCAAATTCCAGGATTTTTTTCGGGGTGTGTAAAGGCCTCTGTAGGAAACGTGGGCTCTCAGATTTGTTTCTCCTGTGGTTTAAGCACAGCTGCTAGGATAATCAATGGAGGCTTACACCTCGGAGAAGTCTACGGGAGGCAAAGTAATACATGTGCCCAACGCCGGCTAGGCTGGCCYTTAACGTAAACCTGCTCAGGGTTTTACCACGAGTAGTTTAACTCGTTTTAAAGCCAGTAGCTTTTCTAACAGCTGCCTCTAAATCTCGCCTGCCGTAGGTCTGGGTGGGACCTCTGGCTCCAGGAGGAGCCGAGCGGCAGTGAGAAGGCAAAAAGGCTGCGAAAACTTGTCGACTTCATTCGCGTTTGGGAGGTGGCCAGAGGGAATTGGCCGCCCATGGCCGTATCCTCGGGAAGGGAAATAGGGGAGCTGGCCGTAAGAAAGGTTTGAGGTAGGTTTTTCAGTGAGGCCAATCTCAAAATACTGTACTCTTTGTGACTAGAATTAAACCACAAGCGCTAACCCTTCTTAGCTTTGCCTCTCTTGCACTATGAAGTACTTAAGATTTTTATTTTACTCTGTTTCAGGAYCATTACACCGATAAAATCAAAGCAAGCCGGACAGGTAGCAAGACTGCCTATGTAGGTGAGTTTCCAGTACACRCTTGTTCCTTCCTTTCATGCAAAATATAAAGCAGCGTGACAATTCCCAATCCCCAGTGATTTAATTTTACTGTGGAGTAGAACAAATACAAAATACTCGGCAGCTTTATGGCGGAGAGGCCACGGGGACGGCACCGAYGCCGTGGCAGGGGCGGCAGCCGGGCCGGCTCTGCGCTGGCCGCTGCCCGCGCTCGAAGGCATCAGCAGCGGTGGTTGCTGACACTCGTTCACCTCCCTTTTAGCTACCTGACAGCCTTCCCATTGAAAACTGGGGGGCAGAAACGCTGTTTTGAGTGGCTGCTTCTCCCATGGRAATCAGGCTTTTCCTTGTTTACTACACCAGTTAGCAAGGAGCAGTGTGGAAGTCTTCCTAATTTCTGTATTTGCTGTGTTACGTGTATATTGTTTGACCATCTCAGGATGCAAATTCCTCTTCCTGTAGTTGCCCCTTCCTTAAAATAGGTACTTCAATAAATTCATGTAACCGAGAAGCTTGTGGAATACTTTGCAGCCTGTTAGTGCCATTGAGCTCAGAACCACGGAGCTCTTCACGGAGCATCTACCACCAGCGTCCTTGGCTTTATCTCTTTCAGACTAAAGAATTTGCTGAAGGTCACGTAACCTGAGGCCAAGCTGGATCTCGTGACTCCCAGTCTGGTGCTTTAATCTTGGACCGCTCCTGCTTTACATGCTGTAAGATGAACTGATTTTGATACAACTAAAAGTCTCTTTGCAAATGTCTCTTTGTAATTTGTGTATGTCTTTTCTGGTGTGAGTTAGCTGGGTGGTGCCCCGTGGGGAGAAACGGGTACCTTCTGTGGGGAAACCGCACCGCAGTGCGTTAGGGAGCACAGGTTGTCTTTAYGAATGACTTCAGGCTAATGTCTTTAAAATAATACTGCTCAGAGGYTTTTCAAAGTAACCTTGATCTAGAAGTCAGTTTTCATGGCTTTCATTTGTACTAAACATATAAAAAGTTAAATCAGGAAAAAGTACAGAGGAAAATAGAAGTGGGTTTTTCCACTACTCGTTTCCCAACAAGTAAATTGGGTTTGACAGAATCATAGGTATGGAGGCTGACTTTGAAAATCAAACGTAGCTGTAGCCCAGTTTTGATCAGCAGGATGGTACTGGGATGACTTGTGAAATGGGGGTTGTGAAGGACCACATCCTTAATTAAATACCCAGAACGCTAAATCCCATTGGAGATCTTGGGAGCTGACTGTTTTCTTTCATTTCACATTATTTGGGATTTTTATACCTTTTAGAAAGACTAATTAAGACACTGGCAGCATTGTTTATAATTTAAAAAAAGATCGCAACAGTAAAATCTCTAAATATTCTCAAGTGTAAATTCTGTGAAGAAGCAAACATCACGCATTGGTRTTCTGCGTTTTGAGGACCTTTTATTCTCCGTGTGCGCGGAGGGGCCGCYCGCCGCTGGGGAAGGCGGGTGTATGTGCGTGCCCAGGCTTCCCGTCGCTAACCGAGCCCCAGTTACTGCACTTCCTYCAGGAGATGCAGGTGGAAGTAGAGTTTGTTGGACTGTATCTTTCCTGCTGTAAAAATGGTTCTGAAATCTGCTAATACATACTGTAATCCAAACAAGAGGCACGCAGATTGAGCAGAGCTGAGGCGTGCCAGTCCCCCACTTACRCCTTGCTTTTATACCTCTGACGTGTAAAACCCTGTCTCTGCTTCAAGCTCACGTCGCSTGTAAGATCTGTACTTGTGCAGGCTGTATAAAAGACCAAGCGACTTTGTGCAAACCAGAAGCTTCTGTGCCCAGCYGAACAGAAGTTGGGTTTTCTGGGGCGCCCGAGTTTCCCCCATCCCTTCGGCTGCGGTGCTGTGCAGGGCGTGCATCCCAGAGCATCCACGTCCTTCACAACAAACCCTGTGTGCAAGTAGTGCGGCTGCCAGATGTTTCRGTTTTCTGTGTGCGTGGTAATAGGGTGATCCTTGAATACGCAAAGGAGTTGGTTTTGTTTGGGGAGGATCTTGTTTTCTTTTACCAAACCCAAACTTTTTCTAGCGTGTATGAAATATTTGKGCTGCGATTGTAAATCTTGCTTGATACCTATTTAAAAATCAAGTCCTYCTCGCCTGCCGGGAACCGGCTGGCCGTCGCTGTCACCGCTGCTGCTAACAGTTTGGTTCGCGGTGGGTGCAGAAAGCTTCCCCTGCCATGGCAGCTCGTGCAGGCACCGCTGCTGCCAGCCGCGGCCTCGCTGCTGGACGCCATCCAGGCCTCGGCCGGGGCTGTGCCGAGGGAGGGCGAGGGAGCGGGGGGCTGCGAGCAGCCCCCCGTGGTACCCCCAGAGCCAGCGGGGAGGTTGTGGGCAATCACGGTCGCTGCTTGCCCTGGGGAGTTTGCATCGCGGGTACTGCGTTCAGTACTGCAAAGCGCACGAGCGTCTCRGAGCCCTTCTCCTCCCAGTAAGCTCTGGCGTCTCGCCCAACCTCGTCTCTCCTTTCGTCGGGTGTGGTATAAGTATCGTAAAGAGAGAAATGACCAGAAAGCATCTCGAATCCCTATTTCATTTTACTCCTCAATTCTGTTTACTTGCTGAGGGCAGGGCTCCAACGTTGTCCGGCTAACCAGATTTTATTTTCCATTCTATTTAGTAGCATAGCAGAAGGAAAAGGTTTCGGYGGCGGTGTTTCCCTCTGCCGGGCGTCTCGCCGTGGTTTCCACTGGGTGTCAGCACGGCCCCGCGCTGGGGCCGGGGCGGCAGGAGTCCTGCCAGCCGCCGCGGGCTTTCCCTTTGGCTGCATCCGCCGCTGGAAAAACTAGGTTGGCTGCATAACCAGAGCGAGGTGCTGGCTGAGGTGCGGCTTTGCRCTGATGGGATCACCGCGAGCGGTGGGTGAGCTGGGAAGGGGCCGTTTCCCTGGAGGTGCTGTTCCCYTCTCCGAGCAGAGCAACCGGTTGGAGCAGGAGGAATGTCGAACGTGCCCTCCTCGTTCCAGTGCTCTCTAATTAGGGTTACATCTGGGAGAGTGGGTCCCCGTTTCTGGAAGATCAGCGTGGATAGCTTTTGTAGTATTTACTYTGAAGGCGTGGGCGTGATAAAGAGCGCTCTCGGAGAGGTGCCGTGGATATATGCGTGCAGGAATCGGTGTGCGCTGGGCTGTGTCAGGCAGGTGTGACAGATCAGGGCTGCTCACCCCGCGCTTCCCCCACACTGACCCGTCCACTTTTCCCACACTCGATACGCATCCTGCCTTCCCAAGTCCTTTATAAAATCCTGGGGCCTGCTGCCTGTCCTGCCAACCCGAGGCACCTCCTTTCAGGCCCCTCGATTCTGGTCAGTGTTGGGCGAGAAGAAGCACCCCCGAGGGCAGTTTGGGTTTCAGGTGGGCAGAGGCATCCCTTGGACGTGCCTTTCTCCCGCCTGCTGCTGCCAGCGGGGACCCTGTGCCTCTCCCACCCTCCCTGCGGGTCACCTCGCAGGGGCTGGGCAGCAGCAAAAAGCCTGTGCCTAGTCCTGCTGCACAGCAAAAAGAAGATGGTGTTGGGGAGGGGGCCCGGGGATCCCGTGTGGGAGGGCAGGAGCAGCCGGAGCCCTGCGCTGGGATGCTGGAGCTGGGCGCAGGGAAGAGGAGAGCACAGTCTCCCAGGCGGGCGGTTGTGGGAAGGCGCCGCTGCGTGCCGGGGCATGCAGGATCTGCGGGGGGGACGCCTCGGCGCTCGCTGGGACTCCGAATGCTCCCCAGCAAACCCCATTCCCCTCCAGGCCTGCTCCGGTGCAAAGAGGCAGGTGGTTTGGCTGACGGTAGCGCCAGGCACTTTGAGATTCCTCCAGCAGATTCTTCCCTCAGGGACCTAAACGTTAAAAAATCAAGGCCATGAAATATCACAATGACAGGGACTTTTTSACGCTTGCGTGCACCCATGTTTCTGTATGTTGACGTACCTGGTTACGCTACCATGCACCCTCAGAACAGAGTTATTTCTGCACCCAGCTGTGGCCTTTAATGCCAGCGTCGGGCCTCTTGGCTTGGACTCGGAGAGTTTCTAGGTTCTGCAAGTCGTAACARACCCGCTCCCGAGCAGCCATGTCTGCCCTGTAGGAAAACCAACAACCAGCATTCAAGTCCCGACCAGCTGCCAGCCTTCCCGCTCCCACACRAGCACCTGGGAAAGCGGCGCGTGCAGAAGCACTCGCAGCGCCTGGAGAACCCGCGGAAACCTTAACGCCGAAACACCCCGCGCCCTGCCGCTGCACCGCCTGCACGTAGTAAGTGATGCACGTAGCCCACAGTCATCCCAGGTGCTGGAGAGGGGCTCTGGCATCACCCCCCCCCTTAAATTACCCCTTCCAAGCACCGTTGCAGCTCCTCCTCCCTGCTCCCCGTGAGGACTGACCTTCAYGTAGCTGCTGATGCCTCTCCATGCTGCTTGCAGTCCCTCTTCCTCTCGCTGCCTTCTTGCTCCTTCCAGCTTCCCCAGCCCGTGCATGGTGTCCTGCTTAACCAGGCTGGGGATAAAGGGGGGGGCTTCCCTCCTGCAGTGACTGCTCCCCCTGAAGCAGACGGCTGCCGGACTCCGTTGAAGGTCCAGCTCCAATCGCGCCGGATAAGTGCCGAGGCGGGAGAGGAGGTGCTGCTCACCGTCAGGAGTGGGACAGGGTCTTTGCACGTGGGCAGAGCTCTGCCTGATCAGGGGGTCACCCCGCCGAGGAAGGAGCACCCCTGCCCGCTGGTGGCAATGAGCCCCGGGTGGCAGGTCACCGTGCTGTCCCAGCTGCGCCCGGGGCAATGGCACGGCTCGGCCTCCGGAGGAGCGAGGGGCTCTGTAGAGCAAAAGCAAAACTTGTAAGCGCAGAAAAGCAACCATCAAAATGCCGCCTTCCTGCCCAACAAATCTATTCTCCGTATTTTCAGAAGCAAAATTGCTGACTTCAGAGATAGGCGTAAGCTCCTGGCTTTTTATTCCTGCTAGCTCTGGAGAGTGTCAGTAGGTAAGAGGAGAGGGGTGGATTTGGGGTTGGGTGCTGTGTTATTACCGACTCGTTTGCAGSGGGGGTGAAAGGGTGCCAGGGAGGACAGTGTTGGTAAGGACGGACACTGCAAAATGTTTTTGCGGACAACGCTGTGACGTAGGGGGGAGCCGCCGGTGTAATTTGGCGGGCAGAGCCTTTGGTGGTGGTRGCGATGTGCCAAACGGATCCAGCTTAAATCTGTTTCAGCAGAGACTGGGGAGGTTGCAGGACTGCGGGACGGTTTCACTTGTAAACCTGCAGCGTTTCTTGTGGAATCACTGGAACCGTGAAAGACGAGCTGCCACGGTACCACGTTACGGTTGTTTTTTGGAGCAGAAACGCTGCCCAAAGGCCACCCGGCACCGCTGAGCAGCTCCTCGGGGTGCGTGTGCTGCCGCTGCGCCCGGCCTTAGCTTCGGTACCCAGCTCAGGGCGGAGGAGCGCGGGCTGGATGCGGCCCAACCCTCCAGCGGCTCCGTCCTACCACCGGCCGCCCTGCACCCYGCTCGGCAGCGCCGGGGCTCTGCCTTCGCACCTCGCCTAGCAAAGGTCCGGCCTCAGCGCGAGGAAACGTTTGCCACCCCGGGTTCGGTCGGCGGGCGGGAGCTCGGCTCTCCCGACGGCCCGCGCGGTTTGGGAAGCGAGGGGCCAGGCGCCCGTGCAGGCGGGGGGAGCTTGCCTCGGTGCGGGGCACCCTCCGTGCCGTGCGTCCGCGTGGTGCCAAGGCGCGAGCCTGCGCCTCTCTCGTTGATAAAATGCTGGTTTTGTCTGGCCGTGGGCGGCCCCGGGCTCGCAGCCGCACCGCTGTGTGCCCGAGCTCGCAGTCAAAGCCGTGGTTTGGATCCCCGTATAAAGGGGTTTGTTTCTTTGTCAGGAAAGCAAAAGAAGCACTTGGGGGTTTCTGGCTTTGACCTTGTCAGGTTGCTTGTTTGTTTCTTTCTTTCTTCCCCTATTACTGTGTTTTTAAGAAAAGCAAAATCATTTCCATGGTGGTGTTTGTTTCTTTTTTTTTTTT